>KQ999910.1:90175-101868 GCA_001598015.1 Dorcoceras hygrometricum | reverse complement strand
GATTGCAACGGTCACAAAATTCTCCAAGGAAATAAATCCCGTTTGAATTGCTGCCAAAATTGTGCACCGTAAATCCTGCTCCACTACAAGGTAAATTGCTCATTGACAGAGCCAATTTGTCTTCTTTCCATTTTGTGTAAGCAATGAAGAACGGTCTCTGTATATCGTACTATTTACCCAAAATAGTACACACGCTGTCTCCTTAATTCCAGGCAATAGTATGATCTTGAAGATATTTTCCTTGTTGAGTGAACGACCGAATTTGAATCTCTTATATGTTTGCGCCTGAAATTCCTTCTGTTTACCAGCTTTTACTTCGTCGTCTCAAATCCTGCGACTGGAAAAACACATGAGAAAATTTACCTGCTGATATGCATTTTGTGTTTTTCCACCGACTGGTCCTTTGTAAAACTCAACGACTGATTTCTGGTAACATCGCTTTGCTATTCTCAAAGATCACCTGCTGGTAAATTCCACTTTATCTGTCTGCTGGTTTCTCTTAGAAGAAGTACCTACTGGTTGCACTGTAGCTTGCGACTGAATGTTCTTCCTGTACGTCGTCACTTTATCTCTTGCGCTTCTCTTCACAACTGCTGATAGATTTAGCTTCCTGCTGAATGCATTGTAGCCTGCTGCTGATTATAACCAACGCACAAACCATCTGCGGAATCTTTAACACGACGTCGCTTTCTTCACTGTTACGTTTGCTGTTGTCAGCTTCTTGTACCTTCTTCAACACCTTGCTGTCGACAGCTTCGCTCTATTCTTCAATACACAAACTGTTGACAGCTTCTTCTCACTGTTGATTGTGATGACATCACTGCTGATGTCATCATCACTGATTCCAGATCTTGAGTTTCAATCCAACAGCTGATTTCTTCTACTTCTGAACACTGTAGCTGCCTACTGACTCTTCTCTTAAAGAAAACATCTGCTGAAATAATGCTTCTGCTGATTTCTCTAAACAATGCTTCTGCTGAATTGTCTAAGCCAATCAATAAACTGTCGTTTCAACTTATCCAAACACTGTCGTTTCGCAACGAAATATACTAAGCAACTGCTGATTCTTTTCAAGAATTCTTTTCAACTGCTGATAAATAACTGTGCATTCCAACGATGTCGTTCCAACTTACATGAACGCTGTCGTTTAGTAATCCTTAGAAAAACACGTTAAAACTCAAATATGTACCTGTGATCGAAACAAGAACAACTGTTGATTGCTCGCAAGGAATGTATCTGCTGACTATCTCTTCAAGAAAGTATCTGCTGAATCTTCGAGAACAAACTAACCACTGATTGCATACCATTGCTGATTTCCAACGAATAATCCAACTGCTGAAATAACACTTGTCGATTAATAAATGTCCTACTGTTAGATGCGACAGCTGATTATCCAAAAGCAACTTGTCTTATTTTTGTTATCACCAAAACTAATAAATTTTATCCTAACATTACGTGAAGCAGACAGTGGGAGATAAGATGGATAATAGATCCATCTTATGCTACTTCATTGGGTATCCAAAGAATTCTATTAGATACTGCTTCTACTATCCCAATGAAACAAAAGTGTTTGTTTCTAGAAATGCCACCTTTTGGAAAACGAAATTTCTACTTGATAGAAAAGGAAAGATAGTAGCATTCGAAGAAGTTCGATAACCAACTGAGTAACAAGTAAATCTCCCATACCTCAAGAGCCAATCCTTGATATGGACACACCTATGAGATCTGAAAGGGTTCCTAGGGCTCCTGTGAGATATTTTTTCATCCTTGAAGGGGATCAAAGTGATCAAACTGTTGGATGTGATCCAAGAACCTTCAAGGAGTCAATTTCCGATGCTGATTCTAAATTGTGGCTTGAATCAATTCAATGTGAGATTGACTCAATGCATTCAAACCAATTTTGGACTCTTGTGAATCCTCCCGAAGGAATAGTTCCCATTGTGTGCAAATGGATATAAAAGAGAAAAATTGGGCCTGATGGTAAGGTACTGAACTATAAGGCGCGACTGGTTGCAAAAGGTTACACTCTAAGACAAGGTGTTGACTATGTTGAAACCTTTTCACCAGTTTCAATGTTCAAGACAATTGGAATCCTACTAGCCATAGCTGCATGGTAAGACTATGAGATATGGAAAATGGATGTGAAAAATACGTTCCTTAATGGAAAAATTAAGGAAGAGATCTATATGACGCAGCCTGAGGGTTTCGCATCCGTAGGAAGTGAGTATAAAGTATGCAAAATTCAGAGATCGATCTACGGTCTCAAGCAAGCATCGAGAAGTTGGAACTTGAGATTTTATGAAACAATTAAAGAATTTGGTTTCATCAAGAATCCCGAGGAGCCATGTGTGTATAAGAAGGTAGTCAAGAATGCTGTGACATTCCTTGTACTTTATGTTGATGAAATTCTACTCATTGGGAATGATGTAGTAATGGCGCAGTCAACTAAAGTGTGGTTATCTAGTAGATTCTCAATGAAGGACATGGGTGGAGCATATTATATTCTTGTAATACAGATCTATAGAGATAGATCGAAAAGGATGCTCGGAATCACGCAAGCAACCTACATCGATACCACACTTAAGAGGTTCTCTATGGAAGAGTCCAAGATAGGACACCTACATATATGCCATGGGGTCACTCTATCTAAGTCTATGTGTCCGAAGACTGATGAGGAGATAGAGAGTATGACACGTGTGCCAAATGCCTCAACAATAGGTAGTATTTTGTATGGTATGATCTCGACTAGATCGGATGTCGCATATGGATTGAGTGTCACGAGCCGCTACCAAGCCAACCCCGGCCAAATGCATTGGAACACTGTGAAAGAAATTCTTAAGTACTTACGAAGGACTAAGAATTTGTTCATGGTCTATGGTGGTGGTGAACTGAAATTGGAAGGCTACACTGATTGTAGCTTCCAATTCGATGTGGACGATTCGAAGTCAACCTCTGGATTTGTATTCATGCTCAATGGCGGTGCTGTCTCTTGGAAGAGTCCCAAGAAAGACACCATCGTGGATTCAACCATTGAGACTGAGTACATTGTAGCATCATCTGCTGCTAAAGTGGCGGTTTGGATGAGGAATTTCGTCCAAGAGTTGGCGTAATTCCTGAAGGAATTGGTCCAGTCTCGGTGTACTGTGACAAACGGGTGCCGTTGCGCAAGCCAAGGAACCTAGGTCTAACCAAAGATCCAAACATATTGTTGAGGAAATACCACATAATCCGGGATATTGTGGATAGAGGTGACACATTGCTGATCAACTTACGAAGCCCTTGTCAGGACCATTGTTTGAAAAACATCACGAATAAATGGGACTACGTCTGATGAGTAGTTGGATTTAGGGCAAGTGGGAGATTGTTAGAGTAGGTGCCCAACTAGCCAACTTGTGGCGTGTGGGTTCTCGTTGACTCTATGTAAAACTATCTTTATTTATGAAATTGACATTCTTTTACTGAATATTTTATCTTCATTATTATTATTACAATTGTTGGATAAAGACTTTGAATGCAATATAGTGTATGTTAGATATGATAGTGGATTTGATGGCTATCATGAAACACATCTAATAGTCACTGTGTATTCTAAACATGTTCCTAGTCGATTGGGGCGTCCAAAAGAGGATAAGGGCTGCTCGAGTTTGAGACTAACATCTGTTATGCGAAGTACCACATTTCATTGGTAGGGAACATAGTGATGTTCTGAGCATGCAGATGGATAGTGACCTGGTGATCTATCGAACTACCATTCTTACCCCAAACGGCGGCGAAGAACGACGGCAATCGACGGAAATAGGGTTCGGGTGAACAGTACCATTCGAGGGTTATCGGGGATGAAGATAAGAGATATCAGGTTCGAAAAATACTCTAAGTGTTGATCGACACTTACATTTAAATCCCAAGTCAAAACTACGGCAGAAGTCAATTCATCGACAAGTTCAGATCTCATTGCCAAGGCAGAAGTCTCTCAAATCTGGCTCCGCTAACTCAGATATGATCTACAAACAAAACACGCGCTTCTCATCAAAAACGACGTCGCTCTAACTTATCAAAAAGACGTAGCATCGGAGTCCGCTCTCTCAACAGATCCCGCTAACGCTCCTCAGATCTTGATCACATTTGTATCATCAAACGCACTGGTATACGCAGTATCGTTGACCAACGTTGACATCTGAACAACTCTGGACCACTGACCATCGCTGACTTCCTCGAGTATAAGCTCATGCCCGCTAAACAGATCTCACTCACTAGCGCCAAGTCTGAATGGGCAATACGATGTCGCATTCTATCTAGCAACACCATATCTCACTCCCTGCTTGCGACAACTCACGTAAACACACCAGGACACATCTGAACATCCAGATCCCGCTCAAAACTGAAATTCAGAAAAATCACCAAATCCTCAAATCTGGAAACCCGATACTCAGAAACTCAATTAGCTAATTCTAAAACAAATCTGATTAGCTAATTAAATCGTGTGTAGCAAATTGTAGTCCTAACATTCTCCCCATCTTAAGAGACTTCATCCTCGAAATCAAAGGCAAACACAGGGCAGAAACAACAAAGCACTTGAACTTATCAACACAACTCCACTGCCAAAGCTCAAATAGATGAGGACACTCTTGTCTCATCTTCTCTTCAACTTACCATGTAGCTTCCTCATGACCATTCTTTCTCCACTTGACCATTACCAACGGAATCACCTTATTCCTCAACTGATTCTCCTTCCTATCCAGAATCTGCACTGGATATTCAACATAGCTCAAGGTAGAATCCAGCTCTATTTCATCTGTCCTCAACACATGGGACGGATCTGGCTCATATTTTCTCTACATTGACACATGAAACACATCATGTATCGCTGCTAACTCATCAGGTAGCCCCAATCTATAAGCCAACTGTCTGATCCTCTCAACAATCTCAAAGGGACCAACGAATCTAGGAGCCAACTTACCCTTTAATCAAAATCTCATCACACTATTGAAAGGAGAAACTTTGAGAAACACTCTATCACCAACTTTGAATTCCAGAGGTCGGCGTCTTTTATTTGCATAGCTAGCATGTCGATCTTGAGCAGCTTTCATCCTACTCCGAATTAACTCAATCTGATCTTTCATGTGCTGCACAAACTCAGGAGTAGACAACTGCTTCTCACCAATCTCTTCCCAGCAGATCGGTGATCTACACTTACGACCATAAAGCGCTTAAAAGGGGCCATCCTAATATTCACCTGGTAGCTGTTGTTGGCATAGCTAGCATGTCGATCTTGAGCAGCTTTCATCCTACTCCGAATTAACTCAATCTGATCTTTCATGTGCTGCACAAACTCAGGAGTAGACAACTGCTTCTCACCAATCTCTTCCCAGCAGATCGGTGATCTACACTTACGACCATAAAGCGCTTAAAAAGGGGCCATCCTAATATTCACCTGGTAGCTGTTGTTGTAAGAAAACTCAACTAAGGACAAAGATCCTGCCATCCACCACTGAAATCCAAAACAACTGCTCGCAGCATATCCTCTAAAATCTGAATGGTCCTCTCAGATTGACCATCGGTCTGTGGGTGATAGGCTGCACTAATAGCCAATCTCAAACCCATCGCTGCCTGCAATCTCTTCCAGAATCGGGAAGTAAATCTTTGATCTCTATCAGACACTATCAAAACCGGCACTCTATGCAATCTTACTACATGATCAATGTACAGTCGCGCCATTTTCTTCATCGAACACCTCACATCATAGGGAATTAAATGGGATGACTTCGAAAGTCTATCAACAACAACCCAAACAACATCACATCCCTACTCGATCGAAGCAAATGAGTCACAAAATCCATGACGATGTGCTCCCAATTCCATTGAGGAATTTCTAAACATTGCAGCAATCCACCAGGTCTCAGTCTCTCAGCCTTGACCTGTTGACAATGCAAACATCGAGCTACAAATCCAGAGATATCATTCCTCATGCCTTCTCACTAAAAGTGAGACTTCAGGGAATGATACATATTCCTCTCGCCCGGATGCACACTGTATCGACTACAATGAGCTTCATTCAAGATGGATTCCTTCAAATAAATCAAATTCGGAACCACCAATCTACCTCGAAATCTCAAGCATCCAGAAGGAACAAGAAAATCCTCAGACTGACCATTCTGAGCCTTAATCTTCAACTCATGAACATACGGATAATCCTCTGCGCTGCTCTAATATCTGCTACAATCTGTGGCTCAAACTGAAAAGAAGAAACCACGAAACACTGATCACTCGGCTGAAAACGCCACCCAGAAGTCCCAAAATCGTCATGGACTTTGGATATACTCATCGACGTCAACATCGCCAGTTGGGCTTTCGTACTCAAAGCATCGGCCACCAAATTCATTCGCGCAGGCTGATACTGAATATCACACTCAATATCCTTCAGCAACTCCATACAGCGGCGTTGCCTCATATTCAAATCTGACTGCGTGAAGATATACTTCAAACTCTTGTGATCGATGTACACCACAAACTGTTCACTATACAAAAAGTGACGCCAAATCTTCAAGGCAAACACTATCGCAGCCAACTCTAAATCATGAACAGGGTATCTCGTCTCATGGGGCTTCAACTGTCGAGACGCATAGGCTATCACGCACCCGTTCTGCATCAACACACATCCTAAACGACTCAAAGAAGCATCAGAGCAAACTACAAAACCTCCAGAACCCGAAGACAAAGCTAACACAGGAGCAGTAGTCAACTTTTTCTTAAGAAACTAGAAACTCGACTCACACTCCTCAGTCCAAACAAATTTCCTATCATTCTGGGTCAATTGAGTCATCGGCCTAGCTATCAAAGAGAACTTCTAGATAAAACACCTATAATAGCCAGCCAAACCCAAGAAACACGGATCTCAGAAACACTCCTAGGTCGCTCCCAATTAAGAACTGCTTCGACCTTACTCGGATCCACGGAAATTCCTTGCGCTAAAATGACATGACCCAAAAATACAACTCTATCCTGCCAGAATTCACACTTGCTGAATTTCGCATACAACTGTGAGTCTCTTAGTTTCTGCAAAACCAATCTCAAGTTCTCTTTATGCTCTCTGAAATTCCTCGAATACACCAAGATGTCGTCTATGAAGACAATCACAAAACGATCGATATACTCATTGAATACGCGATTCATCAAATCCATGAAGACAACATGAGCATTCGTCAATCCAAAAGGCATCACCAAAAACACATAATGCCCATATCTCGTCCTGAATGCTGTCTTCGCCACGTTAGCGTCTCTGATCCGCAACTGATGATAACCAGACCGCAGATCAATCTTAGAGTATACCGCAGATCCCTACAACTGGTCAAACAAGTCATCAATCCTCGACAACGGATACTTGTTCTTAATCGTTTCTTTGTTCAACTGCCAAAAATCTACACTCATCCTCATAGATCAATCCTTCTTCTTCACAAAAAGAATCGGAGCTCCCCAGGGCGACATAATCGGTCTAATGAGGCCCTTCTCTAACAGATCACGCAACTGCTCTTTGAGTTTCTTCAACTCAGATGGCACCAACCGATATGGAGCTCTAGAAATCGGGGCTGTTCCTGGCACCAAATCTATGCTGAAGTCAATCTCGTCTCGGAAGGAATACAGGAATCTCATCCGGAAACTCTCGAGAAATTGGAACATCGCTCAACTCTATTCGCGATACTTGGGAAACATCCAAGGCATAGATCATAATCCCAGAATTCTCCAGCGACAAAAAACTAAACATCTAGATGGCAGACACAAAAGGATCTTAGGTCGTGAATCAGCACCATAGAAATCCCATTTTTCTCGAAATTCAGACCTAAATCTCACTACACCATAAAAACAATCCAGTGTCGCTCTATAACTGCACAACACGTCCATTCCCAAGATACAATCAAAATATCTAATTTCCAAAACAATCAGATTGGTCACCAGCACATGCTCATCAAACCTAAGAACACAATCCAACACCACCTCACGGGACAAAAAACTCACGCCAACAGGGGTAGATACAGAGACAACATCACACAGTGGGGAAGAACTCAACCCACACTCATACACAAACAACTCAGAAATAAAGAAGTGTCATGCTCTAGTATCAAACAAAACTCGTGCAGGAAAATAAAAGATAGCACAAGTACCTGCAATAATCCTTTCAGGAATATCAGCAGCTTTCTCACTCGTTAAGGCGTTCACTTGAGCCTGCTGCGGTCCCGGAAAATGAGGTCCCGAAGGTCCCCCAAACCTAGACGGTTCACGGGGTTGGAAACCTAATCGCTGGGTCTGAGCAAAAGGTTGCGGTCTCTGCGAAGAACCACCAGCTGAACCTTGTTGCGACCGAATCAAAGACTGTCCTCCAGTCGGACACACTCGAGCAAAATGTCCAGGCTGCCCACAGTTATGGCAAAGGCCCTGAACTCCACGACACTGCAAAGTCATATGACGACCTCCACATTGTCCACAAGTCACTCCTCCTCGGGAGCCACTGACACCAGAACTCACTGAACCAGAAGAACTCGAGTTTGAACTCTTCTTAAACCTTTTCCCTCGGGGCTTGAACCTCTGAAGATTCAACTTTTGCGGCACTTGAGGAGATTGGAAAGAAGGCATCACTTCCGACACAGGTTGAAAACTACGTCCAACTATCGGCTGAACCTAATTCTGCACCTGTTAGAGTAGATGCCCAACTAGCCAACTTGTGGCGTGTGGGTTCATAGACTCTTGTATGAAACGATCTTTATATATGATATTTGCATTTGTTTATGGCATTATTTACTTTAATTGTGTTGTATAATGATTAACAATTGTGTTGAGTAAAGACCTAGAATGCACTATGGTGTATGTTAGATGTGATAGTGGATATAATTGCTATCATGAAGCATCTTATAGTCACTATACATTCTAAATAAATTCCTAGTCTATTGGACCGTCCACAACAGGGTTAAGAACAGCCCGAGCTTGAGACTAACATCTACGATGTGGAGTATCACGTTTCATTGGCAAGTAAAATTACTAAGCATGCATATGTATAATCACCTGGTGATCTATCAAACTACCCTCGTTTAGAGTTTTCAAGTAATTATCATTTTTCGAGTGGATTAAGTCCGAGGTTTTGGTTGTACATTATTAGTCCTTGTTACTCAAAAAATCATTGAGATTCTACATGATATGACCTCACTTTGTGTGACACCCCAAACCCCATGGTAGTCACGGAATCGAATGAAAAGAAATAAAAGGAAAAATAGAGGGCTGAAATAATAAATGGAACAAGATGTATTGCCTTGTTCGAAATAAAATCGAAGAATAATAACCGTTGGCGCCAAGAAAATAAAATCAGATTTCATTACAATCGAAGCACAAAATGCATCGCGATGTTACAACTACTGAACTTTATCTGAATTCATCTTTGTTGTAACAGATCTCAATACAGATTTGTCTAAGATCAAAGACAACAAAAACAGCAACCTCAAAATGAACATCAAGGAAATGCAGGCCTTCGATAAACACTTCACACGTCGCCACAGGCTCTTATGATGAAGTCACGGTGATAGGGATGAACCGAATGTTCATCCGTTGGACCCGGGCCCGTTGGGCCGATCCAAGTCTATCACAAGTCTATTTAATTAGACTTAAGGGCTTCATAACTAATAAACATCATAACACTTAAACCCTAACCCTAGCTCTAAAAGCGCCGCGCCACCTCTCCTCAAACCTCACGCCGCCGCCGCCGGTGCACGCCGCCGCCGCCGCAGCCTTGCTTCGCAGAAATTTGTTCCGGCCAACTTGACGAGAAGAATCCGTCCGCGCAGATCTCGTCAGGCCTTCTAGTGCAGGCTGACGAAGGAGTCTCCCTTCCGGTCGTGGACCTGATTGACGAATCTACCGCCACCTACCGTGAAGAGCCGGCGTTCTTGTAATTCCGGTTGGAGCCAGGCACGAGTTGCCAACAAGGTAATCAACGAAAACACCCTACGAATGGTTCGTATTGTGTTAGATTTTGAATTGTATTGAACGTTTCTCGGCCCAATTTTGTTCTTCCGCTGCCTCGACGAGAGACGGGATACGGATCCGCCACGGTTCCCCAACAGTGGTATCAGAGCCAAGGCTCGGATCTGATCAATACAATTGTTGCCATATTGCATCAGATCTTGAGTTTTGTAATCAAAATCAAAAAAAAAAAAAATTTCGATCGGCCGGCAGCCGCCTCGCGCGGCGGCCCATCACGCGCGCAATAGCACTCGCGACACCATGCGCGCTGGCCGCGCATGGTGGCCGGCCGTGGCAAGCAGCCGCGCGCACCTCGTTGCATGCTGGCTGCGCACATCGGCCGAAGGCTGGGCGCCGTCTCCGCGCGATGGCTGGCCGACGATCCAGCAGCCTTGCGCAATTGTTGCGCCATGGCTGTGCGCCGCTTCGCGCATGGTTGCGCGACGAAGAGCTAGCCGTGGCCAGCGGCCACGTGCAAGATGTTGCGCGGTGGTCGGCCTGATGTGCGCAACGCTTGGCGCACGATGCTGCGAGGAAGCGCCGTGCTTGGCGCGGTGGCGTGCAGCCATGCGCCGCACGCTAAGTTGGTGACGGCCGCCGCCGTGCGGCCGCCGTCCGGCGAATCTCCGGCGTCGTTGCGACGGCTGAATTTTGCTTCTATGTTTTGTTCGGGCCTGTCTCGGGCAGCCCGTGAAGTTTTCGGGCCGATATTCGATATCGGGCCCATTTTGGTCGATTTTGAAATTTTGAGATTTTTGGGCCCAAAATTGTTTTTGGCCCAATACGATGCAATTAAAATAGAAAAATGCGATTTTTATTGTAAAATATGATTTTATAATGAAATATGATTTTGTTGATTAAAATTTGATTTTATCGACAAAATACGATTTTATTATAAAATGCGATTTTATGATTAAAATATGATTTTGCGATAAATAATTTGATTATTTAATTTTATGCATGTTAATTAGATTATCTGCATGATTGGGATGATCGAGAGCCGTGCCCAATTTGTTAGGTGTATGCGATAGGTTTTTGTGATTTCGGTTTGTAAATATTTTTTATTATCATTTAAAGTGGGACTGTTTGTGGCCCGTTCCCACCCCTTGAAAAATGTATCCCTTATATGTCATGGTAAATTTAAATGTAAAATTACTAGATTTAGTGGGAGGACATCCGAAGATGGTGGACAATGACGATCAAGGATATTGAAGGCCGAAGATCTGTAAAACCGGAAGCATTGTAATAGGATTGCATTGCATGTTGCATTACCCCTAGGATTGGACCCAGGTCCATGGCTGGCAACCACGGACCGCATAGCTCTCGCGATCGATCATCCCAATGTTTTTATATATGTGATATATAGTCAGTTGAATCCGCATGTTTTAAATTTGATTTAAAATATCTGCATGAGACCAAAATTTCAAAAATAAAATCCCTCGTTTTAAATGCGATTTAAAACTAATATCAAGATAAATGTTTATTCGATAAACTAAAGGGAATTTAAATTTGTTTAAATTTCCCTACCTTCCATCAACAATGGATGTACGTCGATGCTACCCGTATACATGGCCCGGCTCATATTATTGAGGGGGTCATGTATGCCGAAAAGCTGTCCACGCCATTGACAATTGTTGTGAGTCGGTTGGAACTCCCTTTAACGTTGGCTCATATTATTGGGGACGTTAAGG
>KQ999910.1:49851-60225 GCA_001598015.1 Dorcoceras hygrometricum | reverse complement strand
GCTTCTAGTGCAGCCTGACGAAGGAGTCTCGGATCTGGTCGTGGACCGGATTGGCGTAAACTACCGCAATCTACCGAGAAGAGCCGGATTATTGTAATACCGGTTGGAGCCAGGCACAAGTGCCAGCGAGGTAACATGCTAAAACGCCCTATGTATGACGATTATTGTAATTGTCTGTTTTTCGTATTGATCGCCTCCCGGCACCTGTTTCTTGTTCTTTCGCTGCCTAGCCGGGGGCGGATCCGGATCCCCAACAGCCGGGAGACGGGATCCGGATCCGCCACGGTTCCCCAACAGCACCTCCATCATACTCTCCTCAATGTCAACTGCTCTATCCACCGCCTCAACATACGTCGCAGGGGAACCAGCTAACACCATGCGGAACAACTCGGGACTCAAACCTCTCAAAAACTTGTTCCTCTTTGTCCTCTCCTGGTTCGAAACATGGGGAACATATGAAAACAGCGAAGAAAACTGCCTGGCATACTCGGCCACCCTCAAGTTCCCTTGCTTCAGATTGTCGAAATCCCGCTCACGGTTGTTGTAGAAAGACTCAGTGGTATACTCCTGTCGAAAAGATGCACAGAAGCTCTCCCAAGAAATCACAACTCCAGTCTCTCTCATGAAACGAGAAGTACCTTTCCACCAACGTTGCGCATGCTCTCTCAACTTCAGCACTACTAACTTCAGTCTCCGCTCTTGCGAGTACTCCACTGCGTCAAACAACTCTTCCATGTGCTCAAGCCAGCCTTCAGCCAACAGTTCAGCCTCGACACCATTAAACTTCGGGGGATTCATCCTCTGGAACTTAGGCAACACTAGCTCCATCTCTCCAATCTGTCGGGTCACATCATCCACCTCTACTTCACAGACGTTGGAGACGCAAAGGGATACCCTGCTGCTCAACATCCTCATCACTGCCCGGGGCTCTAGAATCCCCATCTATCTCCCTAGCAATCCTACTCCTACCTCTCCTCGGCGGAATCTACCAACTCAGAGGTAAGAAAACGAGAAGATAAACTCACAGAGGTAAATCCCTAGCAATCCTACTCCTACCTCTCCTCGGCGGAATCTACCAACTCAGAGGTAAGAAAACGAGAAGATAAATCACAGAGGTAAATAATCAAATCACACAATCACAGAGTCAGTCAAAATCAAAACTCAAACTCCGTGCCTAGACTCAAGTTTGATAAAAAAGAAACGAGCTTATCCCAGTTTAATCTCTGTACCAAAAATGCCAGGCCACGTGCGCTAATACCACAATTAATCACAAATATGCGGAAGCATCATAAAATATGGGCTAAAAATTTTCGAATAATTGGGCTTGATCCAATATCATTCAAAATACATCATACTCAAAATAAGAGTTTAACTCGAAACTCAAACAACAACACACGATCCCCTACATAAATAGAGGCACAGGACATCCCCTGGTTTAATATAAATATAAATACACTGGGAGTCTATCAGAAAGGGGATCGAACAGCTGAAGCTCCACTCTATCCAGCTTGGTTACCTGAAGAACATTCCAAGGCCAATACAACCAAGGCAGCCCAAAACAGGGAAAAATAAACGAGGTCAAATCTCAGTACGAAGAGCACAATAAATGCATCTATCATATCAGACATGCAATATCGCAGTCGTGCAATGCATGAAAAAGTGCTACCAAGAATCATCGGTAGGAAAAATAATATAGCACAACGACACAGCTGTGCAGATCTCATCAATCATCATCATCTTGTGATCTTCAGGTACGACGAATCAGTCGACCATCACAAGGAAATAGTGGTATTCAGGCACAACGACTCAGCTAGACACCACCTCAAAAACAACGTTGGACCTTTCAGGCACGACGACTCAGTCGGCCGATCACAACGTGCAAAGGGATTCATCTTTCAAAGGAATTCAGACTCAATATGTATGAGTGAATGCACACCAGACTCATTCTTAAACTCAATGCATATACTCACATGCACAAACAGATATGACCACAGAATCATTAGACACTCAATACAAATCACAGCAACTAATACACGGAGAAAATATCCCAAAGCTGCTAAAATCTAGCTCAATTCATACCTCAAACCAGCTTCTACCTCAACAGATCTCACCACAACAAGGGAGTAGCAAACAACTCAAGTCTACTGCCTTAGAAGCTCCACGACAACTCAGCAGCAACTACTACAAGCTCAAATCTGTTCATATATCTCGATATCAACTCAATTATGAACTCAAACATCTTAATTCTAAAGCCCAATAACTTAACTCAGTTACCTAACTCCAACAGAGCATTACTCAGCACTCATATGAAGCTTAAATCGGTAAAGAATCACTTACCCAAAAGCTGTTAAAGAACAGACAAGCAACCGGTCCACAATCACGAAGATACATGAACACTGTAACCACTTCGTGCTCCTCAATTCCGGCGACTCCAGCCTCCAAACTGGTATCAAACGAAAGGCATAGAGAATACGAGCTTAGCGCTACCAATCTTACTCCAAACGGCAGCGAAGAACGACGACAATCGACGGAAATAGGGTTCGGGTGAACAGTAACAATCGAGGTTTATCGAGGATGAAGATAAGAGATATCATTTTCGAAAAATACTCTAAGTATTGATCGACACTTACATTTAAATCCCCAGTCAAAACTACGGCAGAAGAAAATTAATCGACAAGTTCAGATCTCATTGCCAAGGCAGAAGTCTCTCAAATCTGGCTCCGCTAACTCAGATCTGATCTCCAAACAAACACGCGCTTCATCAAAAACGGCATCGCTCTAACTTATCAAAACGACGTAGCATCAGAGTCCGCTCTCTCAACAGATCCCGGTAACGCTCCTCAGATCTTGATCACATCTGTATCATCAAACGCACTGGTCTACACAGTACCGTTGATCAACGTTGACATCAGAACAACTCTGGACCACTGACCATCACTGACTTCCTCGAGTATAAGCTCACACCCGCTAAACAGATCTCACTCACTAGCGCCAAGTCTGAATAGGCAATAAGATGTCGCATTCTCTCTAGCAACACCATATATGCTTAGCACCTGAACGACAGCGTTTCGCTCCCTGCTTGCGACAACTCACGCAAACACACCAGGACACATCTGAACAATCAGATCCCGCTCAAAAATGAAATCCTGAAAAATCACCAAATCCTCAAATCTGGAAACCCGATACGCAGAAACTCAATTAGCTAATTCTAAACCAAATCTGATTAGCTAATTAAATCGTTCTTAGGAAACTCTAGTCCTCACATCATGAGAGCGTGGTAGCTAATCCACTCATCTCATAGCGACTAACAACTCAGATCTGAAACCTGATTAGCCAACAACATCAACAACTCAGTGACAGTAAGCACAGAACTACGGACTGGGAGCCACTAGCTCAACCCAGCTCTATTCTACCAAACACAACAGACTACTCTAAACGAAGCGCAAGGTAGGATCATATACTTACTCGAAAGCACTTCTTGAGCAGAAGAACCAATCGATCGGAATGCGAACGATAGCACACTGTAGCTTCTACGCGTTCTTCTTACAGTTGCTCAAAGCTCTCAAAAGAGGTATAGAAAGAACGATCTTGGCAAGAGGAACTCAACGCTACCACCCTTGCTCAAAGCTGCATTGTCTATCGTCGAGAATCGGAAGAAATAGACTACGGTGAACAGTAAGGGCTTCGCTACAATAGAGGATATGTTTACGGGGAAAGATATTTCTTAGTGTTGGGAAATAATGATGTTTGTCTGGTCAAAGTCCTCTATTTATACAACTTAAGTCTCCAGATCTGTTGAAAAGTTGCCACCGACACTCAGGGCTCACAATTGGTACTAACTAAGATCTAAACACTATACCAGATCCGACTACCACCAAACGACGTCGCACAGGAGTCCCACTCCGATCTGAACAGCTCACTAGTATCTCTCTCTCTCAACTGGTACACGTCATTCAGCTGCACTCTAGCGCAACACGCACCAGATCTAGTTTCTCAAAACGGCGTCGCATCACAACCCAGATCCGGATGACCAGATCTCATAATACACTCGACCAACGTCTACTGGTAACCCGAAACGACGTTGCACAACCCTCTGGTCTAGAAAACCCGGAATCAGTCTACACCAAATTACAAACCAAACCAATTCACGTAGTGCTACCAGATTTCTCTCCTAAAAGCTGGTTTCCTCCAAACGACGTCGCTCCAGCACCCACTTCGAATAATCGACTTGGCGTACCCAAAATGGGTTGCGACACAATTATTAAGCATCAAACTAGCTAGATATGACTGTTCTACGAAAGCTAACCCCAATTTGAATCCACGCACAAACCAGCGTACATTCACTAAACATACCAGCTCAAAGATGGCCCGTCCTAGATCAGCTCAAACCTGATCTGGCCTATGCTAAACTCGATTAATTAATTTAGTTGCTCCACTAATCTTTTGGTTCTCACATTCCTCCCCAACTGAAACTAGATTTCGACCTCAAAATCAAGAAACAAACTCCAGAATTGAACAAAACATCAGTATCACAACACCAAAACTGAAAAATCGCAAAATATACTATGCACATCATTAACCAATGCTGGAAAAATCACACTATGCACAGAATCACCAGCAGCACTCTAAACATGCACCAGGATGTTACTAACCAAGAGTTCAAGATAACTGGAAAGCAACAGCAAGCAATCTAGCTAATGGAGTTAATGCTATATCTAATCAAACAAATGAGGCCACTCACGATACATATTCTCCTTCTTGTCCAGAATCTGCAAAGGATACTCAACATAACTCAGCGATTGATCCAGCTCCACCTCATCAGTTCGTAGAACATGTGAAGGATCCAGTTCATACTTCCTCAACATAGACACGTGAAACACATCATGTAGGGAGGACAGCTCGGGTGGCAACAACAAACGATAAGCCAAGGGACCGATCTTTTCCACAATTTCGTAAGGTCCAACATAACGAGGATCTAATTTTCCTTTGTATCCAAATCTCATAATACTTCTGAAAGGAGAAACTTTCAAGAACACTCGATCACAAACCTGAAATTCGAAAGGTCTATGCCTTCGGTTTGAATAACTATATTGGCAATTTTGTGCATAATTCATACGCTGTCGAATTAGATCAACCTGATCTCTCATATGCTACACAATTTCAGGAGAAGACAACTGTTTATCCTCCATTTATTCCAAAAAAAATTGCGACCTGCACTTCCTACCGTACAACGCTTCAAACAGTGCCATTCCAATCGTTACTTGGTAGCTGTTATTGTAAGAAAGTTCTACCAGCGACAACGAGTCCTGCCAGCTACCACTGAAGTCCATAACAATAGCTCGCAACATATCCTCTAAGGTCTGTATCGTTCTCTCGGATTGGCCATCGGTTCGGCGATGATAGGCTGTACTCATTGTTGGAACACGGTGGCGGATCCGGATCCCACTTACCGGGGCGCAGCGAAAAAACAAAAATTGCCCGGAAAATGTTCAATACATTCAATAAAATCTACAAACATTCATAGGGTGTTCGTAGATAGTTACCTTGCTGGCATCTAGGCGCCTGGCTCCAACCAGATTTACAAGAAAACTGGCTCTTCACGGTAGGTGGCGGTAGATTCTCCAATCAGGTCCACGACCGAAATCAGTCTTCCTCCGTCAATCTGCACTAGAAGATGTGACAGATTTTAGCACGGACGAAAACTCCTCGTCAAGCTGATCGGAACAAGTTCGATCACGGCAAGAGGCGGCGGAGGGCGGCGGCCGACGGCAGCGCTTGGAGTTGCCGGCGGCGGCGTGGCTATGAGAGGAAGGGGGCGGCCGTTTCTTAGGTGTAGGGTTGTAATGTGAGTTGTTATTAAAAGCCCTAATCCATCTTAATTAAATAAATATGGTACATGGGCTTGAACCGGCCCAATGGACTTGGGTCACACCCAGGTCCATGTGAACATTAGGCTCGTTTAATTCACCACGGTTTCATCATAACTCCGATCGACGATCAGATCGGACCGATCGACTCAGTTTCCAAAACTGAACGTCATGATGTGAAAACAATTTTTCAGATACGTAGTCCAAAATGACAGTTTTGCCCCTCAACAGTTGGAAATCGCAATTTGACCCCTGTTGACTTTTAGGAAGTCGCACTCCCTAAAATCCTCCTCGAGTTCTCAACACATTGAGCTCAGTTTCCGTGCGGGAATCATGAATCCAGTACTTGTGTGACCCTCAATGGTTCAGGGATACAGCTAGCCGTGGGCCCACAACCATTGCGGCTCCGAAATCACAATTTCGGACTTGCCCAACGGATAATGGTAAAGCGCCTAGCAACATCGCCCCATGATCCCCTAGGTATCACTGATAGTGCCTGCAAGAACCAGATGATCATGTTAGCGTACAGTACGGTCCTTTCATCACATATATCACGATCAGATCAAAGACAATTGGTAAATCGAGAGTCGCTAGAGATCCGATAGCTATGCATACATCTTGGAGATCGAATAGTGACATCGCGAGTGTTACTAGGTAAACCCATTTACCTAAAACACTTCTAGTACTCTGGCCAGAGATTTATGCACTATTATCCCCTCAGATAGCATAGGATATCCACGCATGAGAGCGAGCGGTGAATCCTCGACAACGAAGCATCGACTCCTACATGCATCGAGATCTCACCCAATCCCGCCGCCTAATGACCCCAAGTGAGTCGACAAACGGGTCAAAGTGAGACGCCTATCATGTAGAGTCTCAATGACGTTTCGAGTCGTGAGGACTAATCAGTACAACCAAGACCTCGGACTTATCCACTCGACAAATGGTAACCACTTGGAAAGTCCGAACGAGGGTAGTTCGATAGATACCAGGTCACTATCCATCTGCATGCTCAGAACATCACAATGTTTCCTACCAATGAAACATGGTACTTCGCATCGCAGATGCTAGTCTCGAACTCGGGCGGCCTTATCCTCATTTTGACGGCCCAATCGATTAGGAACGTGTTCAGAATACACAGTGACTATTAGATGTGTTTTATGATAGCCGTCATACCCACTATCACATCTAACATACACTATGGTGCATTCTAGGTCTTTATCCAACACAATTGTTAACATTATAATCATAATGAAAATAAATAATGCCATAAAGAAATGCGAATATCATATATAAAGATCGTTTCATACAAGAGTCTATAAAACCCACACGCCACAAGTTGGCTAGTTGGGCATCTACTCTAACAATCTCCCACTTGCCCTATAGCCAACTACTCATCTGACGCAGTCCCATTGTTTCACGATGTTTTTCAAACAACGGTCCTGGCAAGGGCTTCGTAAGTGGATCAGCAACGTTGTCCGCAGAGGCGACTCTCTCAACTGCTATTTCACCTTTAGCCACAATATCCCAGATTATGTGGTATTTCCTCAGTATATGTTTGGATCTTTGGTGAGACCTAGGCTCCTTTGCTTGCGCAACGGCACCCGTGTTGTCGCAGTACACCGGGACTGGGCCAACTCCATCAGGAATGACGCCCAACTCTTGGATGAAATTCCTTATCCAAACCACCTCCTTAGCGGCTGCTGATGCTGCGATGTACTCAGCCTCAGTGGTTGAATCCGCGATGGTGTCTTGCTTGGAACTCTTCCAAGAGACTGCACCACCATTGAGCATGAATACAAATCCAGAGGTAGACTTCGAATCATCCACGTCACATTGGAAGCTAGAATCAGTGTAGCCTTCCAATTTCAGTTCACCACCCCCATAGACCATGAACATATTCTTAGTCCTTCGCAAGTACTTAAGAATATCTTTCACGGCCTTCCAATGTAATTGGCCGGGGTTGGCCTGGTAGCGGCTCGTGACACTCAGAGCATATGCGACATCTGGTCTAGTTGAGATCATGCCATACATAATACTACCTATTGCCGAGGCAATGGCACACGTGCCATGCTCTCTATCTCCTCATCAGTCTTCGGACACATAGACTTGGATAGAGTGACCCGGTGGCACATAGGTATGTGTCCTCTCTTGGACTCTTCCATAGAGAACCGCTTAAGTATGGTATCGATGTAGGTGGCTTGGGTGAGCCCGAGCATCCGTTTTGATCTATCCCGATAGATCTTTATTACAAGAATATAGGATGCTTCACCCATGTCCTTCATCGAAAATCTACTAGACAACCATACTTTAGTTGACTGTAGCATTCCTACATCATTCCCAATGAGTAGAATGTCATCAACATAAAGTACGAGGAATGTCACAGCGCTTTTAACTACCTTCTTATACACACATGGCTCCTCGGGATTCTTGATGAAACCAAATTCCTTAATTGTTTCATCGAATCTCAGGTTCCAACTCCTCGATGCTTGTTTGAGACCGTAGATCGATCTCTGAAGTTTGCATACCTTATGCTCACTTCCTACAGATGTGAAACCCTCAGGCTGCGTCTTATAGATCTCTTCCTTAATGTTTCCATTAAGGAACGCAGTTTTCACATCCATTTGCCATATCTCAGAGTCGTACCATGCGGCTATGGCCAGTAAGATTCTAATCGACTTGAACATTGCGACTGGTGAAAAAGTTTCATCATAGTCAACACCTTACCTTTGAGTTTAACCTTTCGCGACCAGTCGTGCCTTGTAGGTCATTACCTTACCATCAGGCCCAAGTTTCCTCTTGTATACCCATTTGCACCCAATAGGAACAATTCCTTCGGGAGGATTAACAGGAGTCCAAACTTGGTTTGCATGCATTGAGTCAAACTCAGACTGCATTGCTTCAAGCCACAAATTGGAATCAGCATCGGAAATTGCCTCCTTGAAAGTTCTTGGATCAGATCCAACAACTTGATCACCTTGATCATCTTCAAGGAGAAACAGGTACTGGCTCTGTAGGTGCGGGAGATTCACTTGGTACTTCAATTGGTTCCCGAACCTCTTCATCTCTACTATCTTGCCGTTTCTATCAAGTAGAAACTCCCTTTCCATAAAGGTGGCATTTCTAGAAACAAACACTTTTGTTTCGTTGGGATAGTAGAAGTAGTATCCAATGGAATTATTTGGATACCCAACGAAGTAACATAAGATGGATCTCGTATCCATCTTATCTCCCACTGTCTGCTTCACGTAAGCAGGACATCCCCAAATCCTCATGTATGAGTATTTGGGTGGTTTGCCCATCCACATCTCATATGAAGTCTTATCCACTGCCTTGGTGTGGATATTGTTCAACAACATTACCGCCGTTTAGAGCGCATAGCCCCAAAACGAGGTAGGAAGCTCATCATAAATCGAACCATGTCCATCAAGGTTCGATTAAGACGCTCCGCTAAACCATTGAGCTGTGGTGTGGCCGGAGGGGTCCACTGCGAGAGAATCCCATTCTCTTTCAGATAGTCTTGAAATTCAGCACTAAAGTATTCACCACCTCGATCGGATCGAAGTGCTTTAATACTTTTGCCCAATTGATTTTCTACTTCAGCCTTGAATTCTTTGAACCTTTCAAAGGATTCAGACTTGTGCTTCATTAAGTACAAGTGCCCATACCTAGAGTAATCATCGGTAAAGATGATGAAGTATGTGTGACCGTACTTAGTACCGATACTAAGTGGGCCACACACATCAGTATGGATCAAATACAATAGTCCTTGGGAACGTTCAGGCTTGGCCTTGAAGGGTTGTTTAGTCATCTTTCCCTTGAAATAAGATTCACAAGTCGGTAGGGAGTAAATGTCTGACAGATCAAACATGTCACTTCTAACTAACTTGTTCATCCTACTTAGAGAAATATGACCTAGCCTAGCGTGCCAAAGTTGTGTTGGGTTTAAGCTATCGTATTTCCTTTTAATCGTTGTTGTATGTGTTTCGACATCGCGAGTTGGAACGTCTTTTAATTTAAAGTTTTTAAATCGTTTTTGCGTTCCCCAATTCCAATTAAACATTCATTCTTGTAAATATTGCAAATCGAATTAGAAAACATACAAGAATATCCATCACTATCAAGCATAGAAACAGAAATAATGTTCTTTATTAATTCGGGAACAAACAAAACGTTTCTCAATAACAACTTAAAATCAGAAGACAGAAATAAATAAACATCTCCTATAGCTACTGCAGCAACTCTTGCTCCATTGCCCATCCTCAAGTGGATCTCACCCTCTCTAAGACGTCGGCTTCTTGTCATCACCTGCAAATCATTGCAGATATGAGATCCACATCCGGTATCAAGTACCCAAGAAGTCGAATTAAGAGACATATTTATTTCAATATAGAACATACCTTTCGCAGTTCGCAACTGCTCGAGGTACTCCTTGCAGTTCCTCCTCCAATGCCCAGGCTTGTGGCAGTGGTGGCAAACATCCTCAGACTTGTTCGGCTTGGAAGCC
>KQ999910.1:37191-47768 GCA_001598015.1 Dorcoceras hygrometricum | reverse complement strand
GGATCCGGATCCCACTTCCTGGGGCGCAGCGGAAAAACAAAAATTTCCCGGAAAGTGTTCAATACATTCAATAAAATCTACAAACATTCATAGGGTGTTCGTATATAGTTACCTTGCTGGCGTCTAGGCGCCTGGCTCCAACCAGATTTACAAGAAATCTGGCTCTTCACGGTAGGTGGCGGTAGATTCTCCAATCAGGTCCACGACCAAGTCTTCCTCCGTCAATCTTCACTAGAAGATGTGATGGATTTTAGCACGGACGGGAACTCCTCGTCAAGCTGATCGGAACAAGTCCGATCACGGCAAGAGGCGGCGGAGGGCGGCGGCCGGCGGCGGCGTGGCTATGAGAGGAAGGGGGGGCCGTTTCTTAGGTCTAGGGTTGTAATGTGAGTTGTTATTAAAAGCCCTAATCCATCTAAATTAAATAACGATGGTACATGGGCTTGAACTGGCCCAATGGACTTGGGTCACACCCAGGTCCATGTGAACATTAGGCTCGTTTAATTCACCACGGTTTCATCATAACTCCGATCGACGATCAGATCGGACCGATCGACTCAGTTTCCAAAACTGAACATCATGATGCAAAAAACAATTTCTCAGATATCTAGTCCAAAATGACAGTTTTGCCCCTCAACAGTGGGAAATCGTAATTTGACCCCTGTTGACTTTTAGGAAGTCGCACTCCCTAAAATCCTCCTCGAGTGCTGAACACATTGAACTCAGTTTCCGTGCGAGAATCATGAATCCATTACTTGTGTGACCCTCAATGGTTCAGGGATACAGCTAGTCGTGGGCCCACAACCATTGTGGCTTCGAAATCACAATTTCGGACTTTCCCAACGGATCATGGTAAAGCGCCTAGCAACATCGCCCATGATCCCTAGGTATCACTGATAGTGCCTGCAAGAACCAGTTGGTCGTGGTTAGCGTAACATACGGTCCTTTCATCACATATATCCCGATCAGATCAACGACCATTGGTAAATCGAGAGTCGTTAGAGATCCGATAGCTATGCATACATCTTGGAGATCGAATAGTGACATCGCGAGTGTTACTAGGTAAACCTATTTACCTAAAACACTTCTAGTACTCTGGCCAGAGATTTATACACTATTATCCCCTCAGATAGCATAGGATATCCACGCATGAGAGCGAGCGGTGAATCCTCGACAACGAAGCATCGACTCCTACATGCATCGGGATCTCACCCAATCCCACCGCATAATGACCCCAAGTGAGTCGGAAAATGGGTCAAAGTGAGACGCCTATCATGTAGAGTCTCAATGACGTTTCGAGTCGTGAGGACTAATCAGTACAACCAAGACCTCGGACTTATCCACTCGACAAATGGTAACCACTTGGAAAGTCCGAACGAGGGTAGTTCGATAGATCACCAGGTCACTATCAATCTGTATGCTCAGAACATCACAATGTTCCCTACCAATGAAACATGGTACTTCGCACGCAGATGCTAGTCTCGAACTCGGGCGGCCTTATCCTCATTTTGACGGCCCAATCGACTAGGAACGTGTTCAGAATACACAGTGACTATTAGATGTGTTTCATGATAGCCGTCATACCCTCTATCACATCTAACATACACTATGGTGCATTCTTGGTCTTTATCCAACACAATTGTTAACATTATAATCATAATGAAAATAAAGAATGCCATAAAGAAATGCGAATATCATATATAATGATCGTTTAATACAAGAGTCTATAAAACCCACACGCCACAAGTTGGCTAGTTGGGCATCTACTCTAACACTCATAGCCAATCTGGTGCCCAAAACTGCTTGCAAACTCTTCCAAAATCTGGAAGTGAACCTCAGATCTCGGTCTGAAACTATGGACACAGGAACTCCATGCAATCGAACTAAAAAATCAATGTACAGTTTCGGCATTTTCTTCAATGAAATCTTCACATTGTAGGGAATAAAGTGGGCTGACTTCGAAAGTCTATCAATTACTACCCAAATAGCATCACATCCTCGGCCGAAAAGAGGCAAATGGGTCACAAAATCCATAGCTACATGCTCCCAATTCCATTGGGGCACCTCTAAACTTAGCAATAGTCCACCAGGTCTCATCCTTTTTGTCTTAAATTGCTGACAATTCAAACAACGAGCAACAAAGTCAGCAACATAGTTCTTCAAACCTGCCCACCAATAGTGCGGTCTTAAGGCATGGTACATCTTCCTTGCCCCAGGATGGACACTATGACTACTACAGTGAGCTTATCTTAGGATCATTTCCCTCAAATCAATTAAGTTAGGCACAACCAACCTGCCTCGAAAACTCAAACTACCATCAGCTGCGACAGTGTAATCCTCCAACTGTCCAGCTTGAGTCTTCAACTTCAACTCGTGTATATACAGATCAGTTCTCTGAGCTGTCCTAATATCCGAAACAATCTACGGCTGAACTTGAAAAGATGAAACCACGACGCAATCATCACCTGGGTAAAAACGCCAGCCAGTAGTGCTCATGTGACGCCCGAACCCAACGGGGCCACGAGAATTGGGGTAAATAAAAAGTTTCGATATAAAAGAAGGCTAAAAGGGTAATTTGTTATAAGCTGTATTTCTTATATCTTAAAAGAAACAAAACACAAGACAATTTCAAAGACCAGCAGGTACCTAATTTGCGCCAACTGCTAAAGACATTTGCGGAAAACAGTTTTTATTGATAATTGCAATTGCGATTTACAACAGCTGATATTCTAGGTAAATATAAAACCGTTGCTACTGATCTAATACAGTACAATCTAAATCAAAATGATACAACTGAGACACGGAAAACGTAGGCCTTGGATAAACACAACACCACCCAGCAACTGTATTTTAAGTTTCACCTTCCGTTCCATCTCCACTTGTCGCACCTGCACCATTTTAAAATCTAGTGAGCCTAAAGGCTCAGCAAGTAAAACCTGAACATAAACAATTTCATTTAACGCAGGCAGACAACTGTACATTCATAAACAATTCGTTCATAATCTTAGAGACAGGGGATAATAGGCCAGCTCTAACATCAATTCCTTTTCTTTAGACTATGGCATATAAGCTCCTCAGGTTCGTGTTGCACTTTGATCAAAATGACTCCCGATATTAGTTTTAGCATATAGCTCATATGAAAGGGCAGTCGACATCTAGACAACTGCTCACCCTTCTCCTTGGTGACCGTCAACTATCTATGCCATAATCATAAAATAAACTTTGTTCCTTTACATCATTTCGTAAAACTTTCTGGCTTTAATCCGTGGGTTCCATCGTTTTAAAACTTTTGCTTCCACTTTGAAATTTTACTGAGTATCGAATTTGCACTTTGAAATCATAGCAACAGAAAGAAACCAGTCGAAATGCAGGGACTAGTCGTAAGAAAATGAAACAGCACTTGTGAAACAAAACAGTTCTCTGCTGTTCGCAAATATCGTTAAAACGAACCAGCTGGAATAAATAGAAACCAGCTGCAAGATCTCTTACTAAGACAATCGTATGAAATGAAACGATGTCGTTTGAAGTAAATAACAGATAGGATGAAAGACTTTCTGCTGATATTTTATAACTTAAAGAAACGACGTCGTTAGCGCATCAATCAGTCGCAAGAAATACTCTAATCAACCAGTTGCAAGAAAATGCGCTAACTCGTAATAGTACCAGTCGCAAGACTAATACCAGCTGAAATGAGCAGTACTTAGAAACGAATAAAGCAACTGCTGAACTATCACAATGGAATGCATCAGCTAGTGAACAGTGCATCTGCTAATTTTATGAAAACAACGCAACTGCTGAATTCTAATAAAGGAAATGCAGCTGCTGAATTTACGATAACAATGCAGCTGCTGATTTCTAACAAAGAAATGCAACTGCTGACTTTAACAAGGAAAGATGCACCTGCTGATGAACAGTGCATCTGCTGGAATTTACGAAAGACACTTGTAATATCGAAACAATGATCGTTCTACCAGCCGTCGCCTATTAAACCAGACTTTATACTGATTCAACTAGTAACTACTGATTACACAATCAACAAATCCCGATATTACAGCAAAAGGAAGAAAGTTCGTAAACATTATAACAATGCAGCTGCTGAATCTTAACAAGGAGATACAGCTGCTGGAACATAACTCGACATTTGTAATATCAAAAAACAACAACTATGCCATCAGTCGTTGCCTATCAAACCATACTTTAATATGATTCACTAGCATCTACCGATTACACAGTTATCAAATTCTGATATTACAGCTACTGAAAGAAGAACATTCATAACATTCTGTGAATAAACTCGAATCCTCAGTACTTTTAAAACATCATAAACTTTCTGGAAAACATTTTGGAAGCATCATAAACATCAAAACATCATTTTCGAACCCATATTTCTTTCCTTTTCATGTCTAAATCATTTCAAACATGAACTTTAAACATATCTTAAACATACAGGCAAGCAGATCCATAAAACAAAAATATATGCTTCAAATGGTGTAGCAAAGGATCAGCTTTTACTTGCCTTAAACAAAGCTTTGCGACAACAGCTAATTCCTGCAGAAATCCTCCCTTTGAGCAACGCACGAATTCTTCTGGAAATATTTTGAAGAACACTTTAAGACTTTTCTTTGCAAATGATGAAAATCTTACTTTGAAAACAGGTTTTTATATGAAAGGGATTAGTGGCAAGCTACTTGTGAAATCAAGCATGTCACACTTCTAAAATTTAGTAAAATTCCCTTCATACCATTTTAAATTTGTAAAACACCAAACCTTTTTCAAAAGAAATAATTTGTCCTCCTTAACACATTTTTCAATCGATTTAAAACCAGCTCGTGCATCACTCGTTGGAGTCGTCTGCTGGTACCAGCCGCAGCGCATCTTACTTGCTAATATCAATAAATCAGCACATACATAACATTTAAAATTGCCAATTTGGCCCATGATATTAATAAAAAGCATAAATGTGGTCCTATAGATTTTGGGGCGTTACAACTCTACCCTCCTTATTAAAATTTCGTCCTCGAAATTTACGTACCAAATAAATACGGGTATAAGCCTAGCATATCAGCTTCTGTTTCCCAGGTTGCTTCTCGCTCCGACTGGTTGCACCTTTGTATCTTAACCATAGGATTGCTACGATTTCTTAATCTTCTAATTTCTCGGAGGAGAATTCTTTCTGGTCGCTCTTCATAGCTTAAATCTGGTGCTAACTGAATTGGTTCATAACTCAGCACATGTGAAGGGTGGGGAATATATTTCCTCAAAACTGATACGTGAAAAACATTGTGCACTGCTGACATTTGTGGAGGCAGTGCTAGTCGATAGGCGAGCTTTCCTACCTTCTCTAAAATCTCGTATGGTCCAATATACCTTGGACTCAACTTTCCTTTCTTTCCAAAACGCATAACTCCTTTCATTGGAGCTATTCTCAAAAATACCCGATCACCTATTTCAAAATTCAGTTCCCTTCTTCGAAAAGATTTCTGCCGACTTTGAGCAGCTTTCATTCTTTCTATTATTCTTCTAACATCTGCTGCTGTTTGTTCCACAACATCTGGTCCCAAACCAGCTCTTTCACCAACTTCATCCCAATGAAGTGGTGTTCTACACTTTCTGCCATACAAAGCTTCATATGGAGCCATTTGAATCGAAGCTTGGAAACTGTTATTGTAGGCAAACTTTACCAGTGGCAATTTAGAATCCCAACTCTCTGAAAAATCCACTATACAAGCTCTGAGCAAGTCTTCTAAATTTTGGATCACCCTTTCCGATTGTCCATCAGTCTGGGGGTGAAACGCAGTGCTGAACGTCAACTTTGTACCCATAGCCTTATGTAGACTTTTCCAAAATGCTGATGTAAACTTAGGATCTCTGTCTGATACAATGGAAATTGGAACACCATGAAGCCTCACTATTTCCTTAACATATAATTCTGCGTACCTGCTCACCTCATATGTTGTTTTAACTGGTAAGATATGAGCAGACTTAGTGAGCCTATCAATTATAACCCAAATTGTGAGGATTCAGATTTGTGATTAATGTTAATCATAATTTAAGACATCGAATTTTTTTTAAGGATTTTTGGTGAAATCCGTTTGGGATTTGGATTTGAATTGAGGAAGTTATGGTAGAAATCTGAATTCCTTAGTATCGCTTGATTTTAGAGTGAGCGGATGAGAGATCTGGTCCCTTGCTTTGTTCGCGTGAGATCTGTTTTTGGATGAAATCTGGTATCGGATCTGATGACGTCAGCATCGTGCGTTTGTGTTGCGTTGATGACGTGAGCCTGACGCTTGAGGGATCTGATCGCATGATGATTTCCGTTCGCCGCGTGTTTTGGTCAATACGCCGTCGTTTCATGAAGTCTGGAAATGCCACGTTGGCATGGGATCTGGTTGCGCTAATGTGAGAGACCTAGTGTGGGATCTGTTTTAGCGTGTTGTGTATTAGGCTTGAAAGGTGTCGTTTTGGGTCCGTAGCGTGAGTGAGAAATCTGTTTTACCCGTACGCTGCCGTTTTGTTATCGCGCGAGAATTTGTGTGGAGCGTGAAATCTGGTAGGACTTGGCGCAGATTCGAGAAACCTGTTTTGCGATATTTTGAGTTGTAGGACTCTGTTTTTGTCGGTGTTTGACTTGCCTTGTAGCTTATTAAATAGAGGATATAAATCTAAGTGTTGAGTCACACTTAGAGCACTTTGAGACCCGATATTTCTTATCCTCGTCTTCGAACCCTCGAATAGCTACTATTCACCGTAACTTTAAATCACCGATTCCCATCGCATCCAGCCTCTGTTTTTGACGATATTGGTGGCGCTGGACTCCCTAAAGCTTTCTCTTCCTTATGATAAGGGTTAGGAAACCAGGAACGGCGAGTGGAGATATTCCGAAAGCTTCTGCGTGCGTATTCTCGTGTGGCAGATTTCTGTCTTCAACTCTTTTGAGTTTCTGGTGAGCATTCTTCGATATTTAGAACCTTTCTCTTGCTGTTAGTACCTGCATAGCTGAATGGAACTTGCGTAGTGTTCTGGCCGTAGGTATTAGAGAACGCAGGTTCATATTTGTGTTGAGTTGAGCTAATTTGCGTGAGGTTGAAACAGATTCAGCGTCCAGGAGACTTTCTGCCGTGAGTTTCAAAGCAAATAGGAAATCTGTTTTGCTTGGAAGTGTGTTGTCGTGCCCTGCTGTAAAATCAGTGAGGTAGAATTTGTGGATTTAAGGTACGATTGAGCAGTCCTTAGCAGTTAGCGCATGAACGTGTTTATATTTCAGGCTATGAATTCGTGAGATGCCTCTTATGTGATTTACGTGAAATCTGGAATATTGTATTAACTTGAATTGATTGAATTATGTTCCTGTTTCATGTGTCATGAATTGTATGCATTGAGAAATGATATAGATTGGCATACATGCATACATATTGGGCCTTGACATATTTGATTGGTGACCCTAGCCACGTTGGAGCTGGCCAACAGATATGTTGTGTACCAGTCCAACGCTATCATTGGAGTGGTGTTGCCAGATTTGAGAGGTTACCATTGGGCTGTGACGACCGACGGGTCTCGAGGATCACGGACCGATGATTTCCCGGTTGATACACCGTGGTATAGAGGCGATTTGATTTGATTTGCCGGTTGATACACTGGCCTAGCTGACCGATTTCCTTTGACAGCCTCATGCATTCATAGCATTGATTTATAGAATGTTGCATGTTTATCTGCTTTGATAGCTCTTCGTACTGAGGCTTGACCTCGTACTTGTTTCCTGCTTTTGTCTTGTTTGGGTCTGCGTTTCCCATTTGCAGGAACTTCAGGTAACCAAGCTGGACCGAGTGGAGTTCAGTTGGTCGATCCCCGCATCCCTGAGTCCCAGTCTATATATGATATGTATTGAACCGGGGGATGCCCCGTGTTATCATGTATTGGGGATTTGTATTTGATTGATATACTGTTGTTACTTGTTGCATTTGAGTTCGAGTCAACCCGTATTTGAGTAATGAATATTTTTAATGTATGATTTGAGGATCAGGCCCATTGTATCTCGAAAAATTTTTAAGCCCTGATTTTAAGCTTCCGTGTTTATGCGCTTATTATGTGTTAATTGTTAGTAATTAGCACGGGGCCTGACATTTTTGATATCAGAGCTTAAACTGGGATAAGCTCGATTCCTTTTGATCACACTCGAGTCTTGACACAGAGTTTTGATTTGATTTTGATTGCCTCTGTGATTTATGTGATCTATTATCTGTCTTGTTATTTCTATCTGCTGTGAGATCTTACCTTTAGGCTTGTTTAGATGCCGCCGAGACGAGGAGGAGGTAGGAGGACTAGACGTTCCGTGGAGGAGTCTAGAGCAGGTAGTGATGATGACGCTCAGGTTGAGGACGTCACTCGGCAGATAGGTGGAATGGAGTTAGTCTTAGCCCGATTTCAGCGGACGAACCCACCGACGTTGGCCGGTACTGAGGGTGGTGCTAGGGCTGAGGCGTGGCTTGTTCAAATGGAGGAGTTATTTGATACCCTGGAGTACGCTCCGGAAAAGAGATTGAAGTTGGCAGTGCTGCAGCTGCGAGATGATGCACAGCGCTGGTGGAGGAGTACTTCTAGGATGCTTCGAGATAGTGGGACGGAGCTCACTTGGGATGTTTTCTGTGAGGCTTTTCGACGCGAATACACTCCAGAGTCTTATTTCACCAGCCGAGAGCGTGAGTTTGATAACCTGAAGCAGGGTGACATGCGTGTGGCCGAGTATGCGAGGCGGTTTTCTGCGCTTTTAGTGTACATGCCAGCTATGGCGAACCAAGAGCGAACGAAGAGGAACAAGTTTTTGAAGGGCTTGAGACCTGACCTTTATCGGATGGTGCTGTTTGGATCCTCGACGACCTTCAGGGAAGCTGTGAACAATGCGGTGGATATCGAGGAGAGTTTGATGGATCCTGAGGCTCCGATACATCAGACGACCGCGCGTGCTTCTCAGCTAGCTCAGGCGGTGTCGCAGTCGTATAAGTCTCCTCAGGGGTCACAACAGTCGAGTCGCCAGCAGTTTAGACCTCGAGGGAAGCAATTCAAGAACAAGGGCCATTCGAGTTCTTCTGGTTCCGTGAGCTCTGGTTCTGGCAGTGGTTCTGGTAGTGGTTCTGGAGGCGGATTCTGTAGTCAGTGCGGAGGGAGGCTTGAGACATCTCAGTGTCGAAGAGTCCGAGGACTTTGCCATCTCTGTGGTCAGCCGGGACATTTCGCTAGAGCGTGTCCTTCGATTGGAGGGCGGTCTACTGGTCAGTCACAGCAGGGTTCCGCTAGTGGTTCTTCTTAGCGACAGCAGCCTTTTGCGCAGTCCCAGCGATCAGGATTTCAACCTCGTGAGCCGTCACGTTTTGGAGGACCTTCCCGACCCCCGTTTCAAATTCCCCAGCAGGCGCAGGCGAACGCCTTGTCGTTGGACCAGGCTGAGGAGACGCCGGGCATGGTGATTAGAGGTACATGCTCTATTTATGATTATCCTGCGAGAGTTTTGTTTGACACTGGTGCATCACACTCTTTAATATCTGAGATGTTTGTGTTTGAGCGTGGGTTGAGTTCTTCCCCACTGTGTGATGTTGTTTCCGTGTCTACTCCTGCTGGTGTGGATCTGTGGTCTCGAGAGGTAGTAGTAGATTGCCTGATTAGGTTTGATGAGCATGTCTTGGTGACCAATTTGATTGTGTTGGGGATTAGAGATTTCGACTGTATTTTGGGAATGGATGTATTATCTAGCTATAAGGCTACCGTTGATTGCTTCCATGGTGTGGTGAGATTTCGCCCTGATACGGGTGAGAGGTGGGATTTCTACGGCACGGATTCGAGGTCGAAGATTCCCCTAGTGTCCGCTATGGAGATGTTTAGCCTGATATCGCTAGGTAATGCGGGATTCATGATCTACGCACTTGATAGTTCCCAGGAGCAGCGATTAGATTTGCGCGACATCCCCGTCGTTCGAGAGTTTCCCGATGTGTTTCCATATGAGATTCCTGGATTCCCACCTCGACGCGAGATCGACTTCAGTATTGAGTTTGTGCCCGGTACCGCCCCGATTTCTAGAGCTCCTTACCGGTTGGCGCCCGCAGAGTTGAAAGAGCTGAAGGAACAGTTCAGTGATCTCTTAGAGAAAGGCTTCATCAGACCGAGCATGTCGCCTTGGGAGCTCCGATTTTATTTGTGAAAAAGAAAGATGGCACGATGAGGATGTGTGTGGACTTTAGACAGTTGAATAAAGCAACAGTGAAGAACAAGTATCCTTTAACAAGGATTGATGACATGTTTGATCAGTTGCAGGGATCGGTTGTTTACTCGAAGATTCATTTGCGCTCTGGTTATCACCAGTTGCGAATTAGAGACGCTGATGTGGCAAAGACAGCCTTCCGGACTCGATATGGGCATTTTGAGTTTCTTGTCATGCCGTTTGGGTTGACGAATGCCCCCGCTGTCTTTATGGATTTGATGAATCGCGTCTTCAGCGAGTATATCGATCGGTTCATAATCGTCTTCATAGATGACATCTTGGTGTACTCGAGGAGCAAGAGAGAGCACAAGGAGCATTTGAGACT
>KQ999909.1:37870-65916 GCA_001598015.1 Dorcoceras hygrometricum | reverse complement strand
ATTGTCATCGTCCACCGTCTTCGGATGTCCTCCCACTAAATCTAGTAATTTACATTTAAATTAACTATGACAAATATGGGATACATTTATCAAGGGGTGGGAACGGCCACAAACAGGCCCACTTTAAATGATAATCAAATATATAAAAACCGAAATCACATAAAACCTATTGCATACACCTAACACATTGGGCACGGCTCTCGATCACCCCAATCATGCAATTAATCTAATTAACATGCATAATTTAAATAATCTAATTATTTATCGTAAAATCATATTCCAATTACGAAATCGTATTTTATAATAAAATCGTATTTTGTCGATAAAACAAATCTTAATCAACAAAATCATATTTTATTACACAATTATATTTCATAATTAAAATCATATTTTACTAATTTTAATTGTATCAATATTGGGCTTAAATCAATTTTAGGCCCAAAAACTTAAAATTTCAAAATCGATCAAAATCGGGCCCGACATCGCATATCGGCCCGAGAAATTCACGGGCTGCCCGGGACAGGCCGGAACCAAATCCTAGAAGAATTCAGACCAGCCGTCACGACATCGTCGAAAACTCGCCGGAGCATCGCCGGAGCGGCGGCGCCGCCACGAAGAATTTTGCGCGCGCCGCAAAGGCGCACGCCACCGCGGCAAGCGCGCGGCCAGCCTCACATCGTCGCGCAACAAGCGCGCAACAAGAATTCCAGCCAGCGTCGCACAAGCAGCAGCCTCCCTCCGGCCACGTCGCGCTCCACGACCGGCCAGCATAGCGCAAACGCGACGCACGACGAGCGCGACATCGTGCGCTGTTGCCTCGACCATACGGCCGGCGACCAAAGTTGCGACAGAGCGCGGGCAGCGTAGCGCGACAACTCGCGCGAGGCGCTGCTCTTCGATCGGCCAGCACGCGCAAGACACGGCCAAAGCTTCGGCCACCATGCGCAACCAGTGCGCATGATGTTGCGCGTCGTGCTCGCGAAATCGCGCGGCTGCTAGCGCCGCCACACGCGGCGGCTGTCCGGTGGTCGTTTCCCGATTTTCGTTTTCCGATCTGAAATTTAATGTTAGATACAATTATGGCAATTCGTATGATCAGATCCGAAAAACCTGGCTCTGATACCACTGTTGGGGATCCGGATCCGCCCCCCGGCGAGGCAGCGGAAGAACAAAGAATAAAGGCTGGGAGATGATCAATACGAAAAATAGAATTCATAATTCAACATACATAGGGCGTTCAAAACGAATACCTTGCTTATCTGCATGCTCAGAACATCACAATGTTCCCTACCAATGAAACGTGGTACTTCGCATCGCAGATACTAGTCTCGAGCTCGGGCGGCCTTATCCTCATTTTGATGGCCCAATCGACTAGGAACATGTTCAGAATACACAGCGACTATTAGATGTGTTTCATGATAGCCGTCATACCCACTATCACATCTAACATACGCTTTAGTGCATTCTAGGTCTTTAATCAACGCAATTGTAAATCATTACACACATAATGAAAGTAAAGAACGCCATACAAGTAAATGTGAATATCATATATAAAGACTGTTTGTACAAGAGTCTATAAAACCCACATGCCACAAGTTGGCTAGTTGGGCATCTACTCTAACAGTGCCTTGCATATCCAGTCACAAGAAGATCCAGACGCAAGAAAATCAGAAGTAGCGAAGAGTTGCAACCAGGCGCAAAGTATCCAGTCGTCAAAGAAACCATTCGCTGTGATTGAAAAATGAACCAGCAGTGAAGCAGTTGACAAATTACGAAGAGTCACCAAAGCTGAATGTCAACTGCTGAGCTTTATTCAAATGCTGAAGACGACAAATGGCCTGCAAAAGAAAGGACACAAAGGACAATCCCTGTCGGTACTTTACAGAACACATTTGAACTGGAAGAATTTGTGTCCAACGGACTTAATTTGTACAGAGGCTTATATACGCAGGCAACGCCATTGAAGAAAAGAGACTGTTGGTTGGAGATGACAGTAGCTCTGTTGCAGTAGATGTTTGTTGCACAATGCACAAACAGAGGGAAGAAAATTGAAAGTACGAAGCAGTCGACCACCTTTAGAGAGGAGCTTGCTACGAGCGTCGACTGCTGAGTCCTTAATCAGCTTTTGTAGAGCATTTCCCTAGTGTGTGAGAAACAGAGAGTTGAGCGTTTCATTGTAACAATCTCACACACAGATTCACTCGCACATTTCGTGAGTTAAGCTAAATTGATTAGCGAGTGAATCAAAACCCAAATGCAAACAGTTTCCATCCAAGCACGATGACGTAAAACTCTGTGTATGTAGTCTTTGAACAGAGACATTAAACAAGTTCTGAGTGAACAGCCGAGGGCTGGTAGAGTCTAGGAGTTCTCGCAGCTGCTGGTTGCGGGATTGGGTCTGTACACGTTGTATAGATCAAATCTTCTAGTGGAACCTTCCGAGGTGGAAGAAGGGGAGACGTAGGACATCTAGGTCCGAACTTCCAAAAACAAATCGATTGAGTATTGTATTCTGTTATTCATTCCGCATACACATTCATATTTATTTAGCACGCATACAGTTAGCACACTTGCACAGTCGAACAGATTTATGTTGTACATAAATCTGTTTGAGTTGTTTTAAAATATTAGGATTCAGTTCTGGTGTTTTCCGCATGATTTTAAATCATACCAGATCTGTCTCCGGTGCTCTTGTGTATTTTTAAATGTTCAAGAACCAGAGATATTGCACCTCATTCTCTAGATAGCAGCGTGCAAACCGGACCAACAAGTGGTATCAGAGCAGGTTGTTCTTGAACGAGCACTCAATTTTTAAAACTCATGTGCTATGTTTTAAATGTTTTAAATGATTTGAGAAGATTATTTTATGAAGGCCAGATGATTTATTTTAAATAGAACTGGTTTTCTCTTGATGAACTATCACGGGATGCGCGAGTTCCGTGCGGATGCCAAGATCCTATTTTCGTTGTGCTGTAAGATCACCTGGAGCGAGGCTCGGCGACAAGCAACCGGCTTGTGTTGTGTGGTTTTACTCTGTTGAGAGCACGAGGCCTGACAAAAACTACAACTGGGAGCTACGAACTTAACTAGCGCTATCCTACCCTTCTAACACAACAGAAGGCTCTAAACAAAGCACAAGGTAGGATCTTAACACTTACCCCACGAGCTACCTGAACAGCAGAAGCAAATTCGACGCTTATGCTAACAGACTACAGAAATGAGATGTCTTTGCGAACCTCTCCAAGCATGGCGCAAGCTTCCATAAGATGTACCAAATGAAGCGTCTTAGCAAAAGGAGTCCAGCACTACCACTCTTACTTCAATCGGAGCTGCCTACCGCCGACAATCGGAGAAAAAGAGCTACGATGAACAGTAGCTAGGGTATCGCGACAGGATTCGCTATCGAGAAATATTCTAAGTGTCGAAGCTGAATACTGGGAATCGAAGACCAAGTCCTCTTAAATACAGTTCAAATCTGCTCAGGTCTGATGAACAGTACCCACCGACAACTTAAGTCTCAAAACTGATTTACCACTCGCATCTAAATCTCATATGAGATATGACGCTACGTCAAAACAGATCTTGACTTATCCAAACGATGTCGCACAGAGTCCACTCTCGCATCAGGACACGTCACCCGCTACTTGAATCAGAAATGCTAAACGCGTCGCATCACAACACTCAGATTCTACTCATAACTGAAGGCACGCCAACTCTCATCTGAGTCTCCCCCTCTAAGCCAAAACGCTGTCGTTCGCACTAATCCAAACGGTGTAGTTTCGCTACCCGCTACATAAACACACTAGCGTACTCACATCTGCTTAGCGATAACAGATTCTAACCTCGAATCTGATCAGCTCTCAAATCTGATCGCTGCAACCAGAATTCTCAAACTTCCCAGAATTGTTCTAAGTACTAAAACAGCCCCGATAGCTTTACCAAGCATACTAGCCCAAAGCTGGTCACCCAGATTTGTTCACGCTCAAATCTGAATCCCATAAAATCCGATTAATTAACTCAATTAATCTTTCTAAACTTTCGGGTCTCACATCTCTCCCCCACTAAAACAGGATTTCGTCATCGAAATCAAACAACAATTCTGGATCAAGAGTTCAACATAACTGGGAAAACAACCATAAGCAAACATCTACCGAGAAACGACAAGAAACAAACTAGCTACTGGAATCTGATACCACGTTTACTCAAACAGATGCGGCCACTCACGCTGCATCTTCTCTTCCAGTTCCCACATAGCTTCCTCTCTACCATGTTTGCTCCATTGGACCATCACCAAAGGAATGGTCTTGTTCCTCAGCTACTTCTCCTTCCTGTCTAGGATCTGCAAGGGGTATTCCACATAACTCAAAGTTCTATCTAGCTCTACCTCGTCAGTTCTCAGCACATGCGAAGGATCTGGCTCATACTTCCTCAACATTGACACATGAAAAACATCATGTAAGGAAGACAGATCTGGCGGCAACAACAGCCGATAAGCCAAAGGAACAATTCTCTCAACAATCTCATATGGTCCAACATAACGAGAAGCTAATTTCCCGTGAGACCATATCTCATAACACTGCGGAAAGGAGAAACTCTCAGGAAAACCAAATCACCTACCTGAAATTCTAAAGGTCTATGCCTCATGTTCGCATAACTGGCTTGGCGATCCTGTGCAGCTTTCATTCGCTGGAGAATCAGATCCACTTGATCTCTCATCTGCTGCACAAATTCTGGAGAAGACAGCTGCTTCTCCCCCACTTGTTCCCAACACACAGGCGATCTACACTTCCTGCCATACAAAACTTCAAATGGTGTCATACCAATCGTGACCTGATAGTTGATATTGTAAGAAAACTCAATCATAGACAACGAATCTTGTCAGCTACCACTAAAATCCATCACAACAGCTCTCAACATATCCTCCAAAATCTGGATAGTTCTCTCAGATTGGCCATCTGTCTGAGGATGATACGTTGTACTCATCGCCAATCTGGTACCCAAAGATGTTTGCAAACTCTTCCAAAACCTGGAAGTAAACCTCGGATCACGATCTGAAACAATAGAAACCGGCACACCATGCAAACGCACCAAAAAATCTATGTACAGCTTCGCCATCTTCTTCAAAGAATACGTCATGTTGTAGGGAATGAAGTGCGCAGACTTCGAAAACCTATCAATAACAACCCATACATCATCACAACCTCTGCTGGACCGAGGCAAATGGGTCACAAAATACATAGCTATGTGCTCCTAATTCCATTGGGGCACCTCTAAGCTCCAAAAAGCCACCAGGTCTCATCCTTTCAGCCTTAACTTGCTGACAATTCAGACAACGGGCTACAAAATCAACAACATCACTCTTCAAACCTGCCCACCAGTAATGCTGCTTCATGGCATGATACATCTTCCTTGTACCAGGATGAACACTGTTTCTACTACAGTGCGCTTCTCTCAAGATCTCCTCCTTCAAATCAATCAGATTTGGCACAAACAACTTGCCACGAAACCTCAAACAACCATCAGACGAGACAAAATAGTCTTCCAACTGTCCAGCTCTAACCTTCAGTTTAACTCATGGATAGATGGATCGGTCCTCTCGCAACAATCTGTGGCTCAACTTGGAAAGAAGACACCACAAACTAATCCTCACCTGGGTAAAACCGCCAACCAGTAGTGCTTAGATGCTCATGGACCTTCGAATCTGCAACGAAGCCAGCATCGCCACTTGAGCCTTTCTGCTCAATGCATCAGCAACTACATTCATCTTCTCAGGCTGATATTGGATCTCACAATCAAATTCCTTAAGCAGCTCAATCCATCTACACTGTCTCATGTTCAAAATTAATTGAGAAAATAGGTACTGAAGGCTCTTGTGGTCTGAATACACCACAAACTGCTCGCCATACAGATAGTGATGCCAAATCTTCAAGGCAAAGACCACTGCTGCCAACTCCAAATCATGAACTGGGTAACGAGTCTCATGCGGTTCCAACTGACGAGAGTCATACACAATTACTCGACCATTCTGCATCAACACACAACCCAATCCATTCAAGGAAGCATCCGCACAAATCACAAAACCACCTGAACCAGACGGCAAAGCTAACACATGCGCAGAAGTTAGCTTCTCTTTTTGCAACAGAAAACTGTTCTCACATTGCTCAGTCCAAACAAACCTCTTGTCTTTCTGAGTCAACTGCGTCATTGGCTTAGCTATACTGGAGAATCCCTCTATAAAACGCCTATAATAGCCAGCCAAACCCAAGAAACTACGAATCTCAGCAACATTCTTGGGGTGCTCCCAGTTAACAACAGCCTCTACCTTACTACGATCCACAGAAATACCTTCAACAGAAATGACATGACCCAGAAACACAACTCTATCCAACCAAAACTCGCACTTGGAAAACTTAGCATACAGCTGCGAGTCTCGAAGCGTCTGAAGAACCAACTTCAAATGCTCCTTGTGCTGCATTGGAGTCTTTGAGTACAGCAAAATGTCATCGATAAACACAATCACAAACTGATCGATGAACTCCCGAAAGACTCGATTCACCAGGTCCACAAAAACTACGGGGGCATTCATCAAACCAAAAGGCATAACTAAAAACTCATAATGCCCGTACCTCGTACAAAAAGCAGTTTTCGCAACATCTTGCTCTCGAATGCGCAATTGATGGTACCCCGAATGCAGATCGATCTTAGAAAACACAGCCGAACCCTGAAACTGATCAAACAAGTCATCGATCCTCAACAAAGGGTACTTATTCTTAATTGTCGCCTTATTCAACTGTCTGAAGTCGATGCACATCCTCATCGACCCGTCCTTATGCTTAAAAAAAATATAGGCGCTCCCCACGGAGGCATACTCGACCTAATGAATCCCTTCTCCAGTAAGTCACTAAGCTGAACCTTAAGCTCCCTCAACTCAGCAGGCGCTAAATGATACGGAGCTCGAGAGATAGGAGCTGTACCAGGTACCAACTCAATGCTGAAATCTATCTCCCTCTTCGGAGGAAACCAGGAATCTCCTCCGGAAACACATCCGGAAAATGGCGAACAACGGGAACATCACTAAGCTCTATGCGTGAATAAGAAGACACATCCAAAGCATAGATCATAAATCCAGAGTTCTCCAACGACAACAGGCTAAACATGTCCATCGCAGAGACTAAAAGAATCTTCGATTGGGAATCGAGGCCATAGAAATTCCATTTCTCGCCAGACTGGGGCCTAAAACGCACAACGCCATGGAAACAATCCACAGTGGCCCTACTAGACAACACGTCCATTCCCACTATGCAATCAAAATCCCGCTACACTAGTCTAATCAGGTTGGCTAACAACACGCTCTCACCAAACCTAAGAATGCCATTCAACAAAACCACTCGGGAGTACAGGCTCGTGTCGACAGGAGTCGCAACAGAAAAAACATCACACAAAGTAGTGGTATGCAATCCATGCTCAACCACAAATGCATCAGCAATAAACGAATGTGATGCTCCTGTATCAAACAACACATGCGCAGGAAAATCAAAGACAAAACAAATACCTGCAATCACTCCTCCTCCTGGCGTGCCCTCTGCTTGCTCCCTCGTCATGGCATTCACTTGGGCATACTGAGGTCCTGATAACTGGGGTTGGGAAGACTGTCCAAACAGCGAAACGGCCTAAACTGAGGCTCTCCCAAACTCTGCTGCTGAATCGGAAAAGAACGACATCTAGACGATCCACCTCGATCCTGCGGTGGGGCGGCGGTATGCTGTGATCCAGACAAAGGACACACTCTCGAAAAGTTTCCATAATGTCCACAAACGTTACACGAACCCTGCACACCTACACACTGCGCTGTAGGTTGCCTTCCTCCACACTGGACACAAAACTCAACCTTGGAACTACCGCTGCTAGAGCTACGCGAGCCAGAAGAACTAGAACCTGACTTCTTCTTGAACTGACGACCACGAGGCCTAAACCTCTAGTGTCCAGACAGCTGGGCTACTTGCTGTTGGGGTGGCTTGGATGACTGCACAGACTGGGTAGGTTGCATCCCGGAACCATGGGACGGTTACCTTGCACCACTTGAGGCCTAACACGAGACCTAAGGTTCTGCAGTCCTTCCTCAATATCCATAGTCTTGTCCACCGCTCCGCATAACTCGTCGGTGAACCGACCAACACCAAAGAATACAACTCTTCATTGAGCCCCTCCAAGAACTTGTTCCTCTTCGCCCTCTCTCGGCCAGACACATGCGGAACATACGCAAGAAGAGAAGAAAACCTCCGGGCATACTCTCCCACGGACATAGTTCCCTACACCAGGTTATCAAACTCACGATCCCTGGCGTTCACAAAGGATTCCGGAATGTACTCCTGACGGAAGGTAGTACAAAAGCTGTTCTACGTAATCCCTACACCTGTCTCCTCTAGGGTCCTCGAAGCGCCTCTCCACCAACGCTCGGCACCTCTCCTCAACTGAAACGTAGCCAAACTCAAACTACGCTCGTCATCATACCTGACACGGTCAAACACCCGATAATGTGCTGAAACCAGGACTCCTCATCGGAACTATTATCATCACCGTTAAACATCTGAGGTTCATCCGCTGAAACCTCGCCATCACCAGTTCCATGTCATCCACACGGGCTTCCAACTCATCTACCTCAACCTCAACCTGTCTATCACGTCCACGACGAGGAATACTATGCTGCACTTCCTCGTTCTGACCCTCAGATTCTTCCTGAAACTACCCTCTACCTCTACCCCTACGTCTAGGCGGAATCTACGAAGGCACTAAGAGGGTAAGATCACACAGCCACAAATATATCACATAACAAACAAGTCACATAGTCAAGCACATGCAACAAACAACACTGTGCCTAGACTCAAGTGTGATCAAAAGAAATCGAGCTTATCCCAGCTTAAGCTCTGATACCAAAAATGTCAGGCCTCGTGCACAAACACAGAGTTTAACAACGCAAACAATAGCGGAAACATTTAAAATAGTGGCTAAATTTTTGCTTTTGGCCTGACTGAAAGATAACATAATTTAAAATACTACAATACTCAAAATATCCCAGCTAAAATCACACAGTACAACAGTACAACATGTATCTCATGCAAGAACAACAGAATACAACTGGATACAACAATGCACAGGGCACTTCCCCGCTACTAGTATAGATACATATATGTTATACGCTAACTGGGAGACTCTAACCACCTTCTGAGGCACTTCCAGCTGGGTCAACTCCAGGACCAGCTGAGTAACATGGGAAACCTGGACAACACACACAGGCAAACCTTTTGGCCTGACTGAAAGATAACATAATTTAAAATACTACAATACTCAAAATATCCCAGCTAAAATCACACAGTACAACAGTACAGCATGTATCTCATGCAAGAACAACATAATACAACTGGATACAACAATGCACAGGGCACTTCCCCGCTACTAGTATAGATACATATATGTTATACGCTAACTGGGAGACTCTAACCACCTTCTGAGGCACTTCCAGCTGGGTCAACTCCAGGACCAGCTGAGTAACATGGGAAACCTGGACAACACACACAGGCAAACAAACACCAGCCCCAGAGGGACATGGGGTCAAACCCCAGTACGGAGAGAAACATAAAATAGCTAATGGAAAGCACAACTAATATGAAAATTCTATGCATGAGAACAAGGCTACAACCAAAAGCAGGGAGCCAAAGGATCTCAAAAGCTGCTCAACAAATGAATCAGATCAACCAAACAATAGTGGCAACGGGGTGTGTGAGTATATGGGAGCTACCCACTCGTCCCCACACATGGCACCAGATGCAGAACACAGCTCAACCTGCTGTTGCCCAATTCATTAGGTGTGGGAGCTACCCACTCCGCTCATAGTGGCTAACAGATCCCAGAATCGAGATGATGTATACGGTAGTTACCCGCTTGTCCTCAAACAAGCATCCAGGTACGCACAGATCAAGATAACAAGGCACGGATAAACAAGATCTGAATGAAACATGAATAATGCATGTATGCAATGACAGCTTGCAGATAACAATACAACAGAAGCAAGCAATAACAACACCGAAGCATACACAGCAGCAAGCATAATCACCCATGCTCAATCCAAGGCTGTAAAACAAGCTCACATCTGTACCTCAAATCTTCTGAGCTACAATTACTACAATGAAGTCTCGAGCAACATAGATCCAAGAACCTGCTACGCAACAACGCACAAAATCTCAGGGACAGTAGCACAGAAACTACAACTAGGAGCTACGAACTCAACCAACGCTATCCTACCCTTATAACAAAACAGAAGGCTCTAAACAAAGCACAAGGTAGGAACTTAACACTTACCGCACGAGCTACCTGAACAGCAGAAGCAAATCCGACGCTTATGCTAACAGACTACAGAAGGAGATGTCTTCGTGAACCTCTCCAGGCTTGGCGCAAGCTGTACCAAATTAAGAGTCTTAGCAAGAGGAGTCCAGTGCTACCACTATTACTTCAATCGGAGTTGCATACCACCGAAAATCGGAGAAAAAGAGCTACGGTGAACAGTAGCTAGGGTATCGCGACAGGATTCGCTATCGGGAAATATTTCGAGTGTCTAAGCTGAATATTGGGAATCGAAGACCAAGTCCTCTTAAATATAGTTCAAATCTGCTCAGGTCTGATGAACAGTACCCACCGACAATGTTACGACCGAAGGATCAGATCTCTCGATGCAACAATTAAATAATAAAGCTACACAACAGGGGTCGAGATCTGATCCAAAAAACAAAATGAAATTACGGTGCAATACCTCTGGTTCTTGAACATATAATATGAGAGCACCGGAGACAGATCTGTTATGAAATAAAATCATGTGGAAAACACCAGAACTGAATCCTAAATTTTAAAACTAACGCAAACAGATTTCTGTTAAATATATGTATGATGCGCGACTAATAGAGTGTGAAATCTGTTTGCTATGTGCAAGTGTGCCTTCTGTTATGTATGCGTGCTAAATAAATTATGCGCATGCGGAATACTGTAAATCGTAAAGAAATTACTCAGTGTTTGTTTCTGGAAGTTCGGACATCAATGTCCTACGTCTCCCCTTCTTCCGACACGGGAAGGATCCACTAGATGATTTGATCTACACCTCGTGTACAGACCCGATCCAATAGCCATCAGTTGCGAGAACTCCTAGACTCCACCAGCCCTCGGTTGTTCACTCAATCACTTGTTTTATGCCTCTGTGAGAAAGGCTACAGACACAGTTTAACGTCTTCGTGCTTGGACGGGATCTGATTATTTGGGTTTGAGATTCATTCACTGTACAGTTTCGCTCAACTCTCAAGAATGTTAATGAATCTCTGTGTGTGTGAGATTTACAGTGTATGCATAACTCTCGTATAAAATGAAATCTCACACAACTGGGAAATGCTCCTAAAGAGCCGATGAAGACTTAGCAGATGGCCGGCTGCTTCGTCTTCCTATTTTCTTCCCTCTGTAATTTCTCTGTTTCTATTTCTGTGTATGTCAATCATCTTTCTTATTCAATACTCGTTTTTAAATAGCATTCCCCCAAGGATATAGCCGTTAGACAGTAGAATCAAATCCCTTCTGCGCTTGTCAAGGCTAATTTGTTGTCTTTCCAAGTTGGGCAATCACCGTAAATCTTCCTTTGTATATTGTACTATTTTTTCCAAAATAGTACTGATCTTGTCTCCTTAATTTATGGCATTTGTACGACTCAATTTCAACTATTGATTCTTTCCATTTTAATCGGTTGATTGCATCTGAATAGTTCAACAAATTGTTCAACAGCTGTTCGCTCAGCTGTTGTCTTCTTCGCTCGTCATATACACTCACAACACTTCAACAGGTGTTCGCTCAGCTGTTGGTCATATTTGTCATCTCCTTTGATCAGCTGTTGTCTTCTTCGTATTACATTTAATCATCAACTGTTCTGCTGTTTGTTGTTCCAACGGCTGAACAACGTCTGATATCATCATCATTCCAACAGCTGATCCATGTCTGATATTGTTTGTCATTCCAACAGCTGATTCGCCTCTCCATCATCACATTGCTCATCAGATTTTCTTTATTATTTGATCCATCAGTTGTTCGTTAGATTCATCATTGCATTGATCAACGTCTCAATATGTCTTTTCCTCACGTCAACATCTGAATCACATATTCTATACAATATCTGACTTCTATTGCAACAGCTGATTGCTTGCGACTGATGATTGCTTGCAACTACTGATTGTTTGCAACTGATGAATGCTTGCAACTGCTGATAGGTCTTTTGTTTGATGTACCAACAGTTGTTCAACAACTTATAAGGCATCTACTGTTCGTTGTTCCAACAGCTGTTCAATATCTAATAAGGCATCTCTTCATCAGACTTAACGTTTCTTCATCAGTTCGTCACTTCTGTTTATCTTTACAACTGCTGAATTTATCTTCTCTTCACGTAACAACTGATTCATCTTATTCTTTGCAACATCTGATTCATCTTCTCTTAGTACAACAGCTGATCGCTTCTTTTATCAACGACTGATTACTTCTTCGTCAACGTCTGATCACTTTTTCGTTGACGTCTGATCACTTCTTTTATCAACGTCTGTTCGCTTCTTCGTCAACATCTTCAGTTCAACTTCTCTTATATTCTTCTTATCACGTCTGATAACATACTTCTGCTTCACATCTTTGAATCTAGACTTCAACTGTTCACTTCTCTGTTTCAACTAATTCTGGACTCTCTTCTTCACGTTCATACTTCTCTGTTCAGACTTCACCTATTCATGCCAAATCAGACTTCTCCTATTCAACATCCGATTGCTTCTCTTATCTGATTGCTTCTCTTTTATTCTCTTCGCCAGACTCCTTCAACAGATTTCTCCTATCTCTTTTTGTCAGATTCTTCTCATCAGATCTTACTCCTTGTTACGATGCATATTTCTTCAGACTTCTCCAATAAACATCTGCACACTTCGTAGAATTGTTAGAAACACAATAACAAGTTTTGTGTAATTCAAAACTAATATCTGGATCTGTTTACACAGATCCATCAATCTCTCCCTTTTTGATTTACACAAAACTTTAAATAATAGATGCATGATCTAACAATTTTCTCTCCCTTTTTGTGGGAACCAAAAAGGGTCGAACTTTAGGTCTTCCCGATGATTTTTTACAATAAAGCTCTCCCTACACTGCCACAACAAAAACTGTAACAACAGAAGTTTTCAGATTTTGAAAACAAAAGAATTTTGGGAAGAACCAAATGCAACGATGATTTTGAAAGAGCTGATCGTATGATACTGTTTAGCTTATATATTCAGACGGGAGTTAAGAATAAACGAATAACTGATTTTCTCCTATTTCATTCCAGACGTGGTCCCATAACCGCATCTGAAAATCTTGGCATGCACACAGATTTATGAGATCTGTATCATCTCGTCAAAAGAAATATTGCCGCATTTTCTTTTGGAAACACTCTGCAATTCGAAGATCATTACTCTCCCTATCTTTATACATTCACCTCGAAAACATTTTAAAACCTTAAAATCATTTGTAGCATAGATACGAAATCCGAATAACAGAAAGTTGAAAACACATCAGAGCACTTTAAATATTGTTTCAAAATAGAACACATGCTACTGAGTTACTTAAATCATTCAGATCCGAAGAGAAAACGATAACAGATCTACCATATTTTCTTTCATTTCTCCTATTTTGTCACATGTGCCGAAAACAGATCAACCAAAATGGGATCTTGGCATCCACACGAAACTCACGCATTCCGTGTCAGCTCGACAAAAGATCAACGGAAGTTCAAAAATCATTTCTCTCAATTTCTTCATAAAATAAGCTCTTCAAAAATTTTAAAACCTTTAAAACAAAATATCACATGCGTTTTAAAATCAGTGCTCGTTCAAGAACAACCTGCTCTGATACCACTTGTAGGACCGAAGGATCAGATCTCTCGATGCAACAATTAAATAATAACGCTACACAACAGGGGTCGAGATCTGATCCAAAACAAAATGAAATTACGGTGCAATACCGCTGGTTCTTGAACATATAATATGAGAGCATCAGAGTCAGATCTGGTATGAAATAAAATCATGCGGAAAACACCAGAACTGAATCCTAAATTTTAAAACTAACGCAAACATATTTCTGTTAAATATATGTATGATGCGCGACTAACAGAGTGTGAGATCTTTTTGCTATGTGCAAGTGTGCCTTCTGTTATGTATGCGTGCTAAATTAATTATGTCGTATGCGGAATACTGTAAATCGTAAAGAAATTACTCAGTGTTTTTTTCTGGAAGTTCGGACAGCAATGTCCTACGTCTCCCCTTCTTCCGACAAGAGAAGGATCCACTAGAAGATTTGATCTACACCTCGTGTACATACCCGATCCAACAGCCATCAGCTGCGAGAACTCCTAGACTCCACCAGACCTCTGCTGTTCACTCAATCACTTGTTTTACGCCTATGTGAAAAAGGCTACAGACACAGAGTTTAACGTCTTCGTGCTTGGACGGGACCTGATTGTTTGGGTTTGAGATTCATTCACTGTACAGTTTCGCTCAACTCTCAACAATGTTAATGAATCTCTGTGTGTGTGAGATTTACAGTGTATGCATAACTCTCGTATAAAATGAAATCTCACACAACTGGAAAATGCTCCTAAAGAGCTGATGAAGACTCAGCAGATGGCCGGCTGCTTCGTCTTCCTATTTTCTTCCCTCTGTAATTTCTCTGTTTCTATTTCTGTGTATGTCAATCATCTTTCTTATTCAATACTCTTCGTTTAAATAGCTTTACCCCAAGGATATAGCCGTTAGACAGTAGAATCAAATCCCTTCTGCGCTTGTCAAGGCTAATTTGTTGTCTTTCCAAGTTGGGAAATCACCGTAAATCTTCCTTTGTATATTGTACTATTTTTCCCAAAATAGTAGTGATCTTGTCTCCTTAATTTAAGGCATTTGTATGACTCAATTTCAACCATTGATTCTTTCCATTTTAATCGGTTGATTGCATCTGAATAGTTCAACAAATTGTTCAACAGCTTTTCGCTCAGCTGTTGTCTTCTTCGCTCGTCATATACACTCACAACACTTCAACAGGTGTTCGCTCAGCTGTTGGTCATATTTGTCATCTCCTTTGATCAGCTGTTGTCTTCTTCGTATTACATTTAATCATCAGCTGTTCTGCTATTCATTGTTCCAACGGCTGAACAACATCTGATATCATCATCGTTCCAACAGCTGATCCATGTCTGATTTTGTTTGTCATTCCAACAGCTGATTCGCCTCTCCATCATCACATTGCTCATCAGCTGTTTGTTCTTATTTGATCCATCAGCTGTTCGTTAGATTCGTCATTGCATTTGTCAACGTCTGAATATGTCTTTCGTCACGTCAACGTCTGAATCACGTCTTCTATACAATATCTGAATTTTGTTGCAACAGCTAATTGCTTGCCACTGATGAATGCTTGCAACTGCTGATTGTTTGCAACTGATGAATGCTTGCAAACTGCTGATACGTCTTTTGTTCGATGTACCAACAGCTGTTCAACAACTGATAAGGCATCTACTGTTCGTTGTTCCAACAGTTGTTCAATATCTGATAAGGCATCTCTTCATTAGACTTCACGTTTCTTCATCTCTTCGTCACTTCTGTTTATCTTTACAACTGCTGAATTTATCTTCTCTTCGCGCAACAACTGATTCATCTTCTTCTTTGCAACATCTGATTCATCTTCTCTTAGTGCAACAGCTGATCGCTTCTTTATCAACGACTGATTACTTCTTCGTCAACGTCTGATCACTTCTTCGTTGACGTTTGATCACTTCTTTTATCAACGTCTGTTCGCTTCTTCGTCAACATCTGATATCTTTTGTTCAACTTCTCTTATATTCTTCTTATCACGTCTGATAACATACTTCTGCTTCACATCTTTGAATCCAGACTTCTACTGTTCGCTGTTTCAACTAATTACAGACTCTCTTCTTCACGTTCAGACTTCTCTGTTCAGACTTTGCCTATTAATGCCAAATCAGACTTCTCCTATTCAACATCCGATTGCTTCTCTTATCCGATTGCTTCTCTTTTATTCTCTTCGCCAGACTTCTTCAACAGATTTCTCCTATCTCTTTTTTTCAGATTCTTCTCATCAGATCTTACTCCTTGTTACGATGCATCTTTCTTCAGACTTCTCCAATAAACATCTGCACACTTCGTAGAATATTAGAAACATAATAAAAAGTTTTGTGTAATTCAAAACTAATATCTGGATCTGTTTACACAGATCCATCAGAAAACTTAAGTGTCAAAACTGATTTCCCACTCGGATATGAATCTCATATCAGATATGACGCTATGTCAAAACAGATCCTGACTTATCCAAACAACGTCGCACAGAGTCAACTCTCGCATCTGGACACGTCACCCGCTACTTGAATCTGAAATGCTAAACGCGTCGCATCACAACACTCAGATCCTACTCACAACTGAAGACATGCGCAACTCACATCTGAGTCTCCCCCGCTAAGCCAAAACGCTGTCATTCGCACTAATACAAACGGCGTAGTTTCGCTAACCGCTACATAAACACACTAGCATACTCACATCTGCTTTGCGATACCAGATTCTAACCTCGAATCTGATCAGCTCTCAAATCTGAACGCTGCAACCAGAATTCTCAAACTTCCCAGAATTGTTCTAAGTACTAAAACGGACCCGATAGCTTTACCAAGCATACTAGCCCAAAGCTGGTCACCCAGATTTGTTCACACTCAAATCTGAATCCCATAAAATCCGATTCATTAACTCAATTAATCTTTATAAACTTTCGGCTCTCACATACGATTCCTCCAGCTGAGTTGATTTATCCTGTGCTGGTCTAGTACCCTCCATCTACGCTGGTCTATTTCAAGCTGATACATTATTTTCATAAACGTTCAATCCATTTTATCCAAGCTGATTACCCCGTCGTGAGTTGGTCCAGTTTTCATCCGTGCTGGACTACCTTTTCTCAAGTTCGGCTCTTCACTTTCATTGAACAGATTTCACGGCATAATTCCAATACCAGAAATCGATAATCCATACTCCTTATTGAGGTCATTGTTAACTCCATGACACTCTGTTCTTCCGTTATTCACCCGAGCTGGTTTTCAGTTTTCCCCAGCTCGCAGCCCAGTTGTAAATTCAATGAGGTTTTAAAAGTTAAATGAGTTCTAAAGAAGTGAACCCCAGAAAGTTTCAGTGATCGGCCTCCGATCAAGTGCACTGTTTAAAAGATATTTCTTCAGCTTAAAGGAAGTGACTTTGAGTTTTAAAGGATTTATGGCATAGATAACAGACTGTCCACAGGAACGGTGAGTGAGCTTGTTGACTGACCAGAGTGCCCCTTCACGAGGAAAGGGACGGGATTATGGTTAGCAAACTATAATCCCCTTCACAGATAAGTTGGAATTTATTTCCCCAATTCCTGAATTCAGATGTTAGCTTGATCAAGCGCTAGGACCTAAGGAGAGCTTCTAGGCCATGAGTCACAAAGAAATAAGTGTGATCTTGGTTGATGGCCCGATCTGAGTTTTATGAGAAAGATTTGAGCTTAAGTTGAATTCCTTTAAATTATGTATTTAGTTTATGTACAGTTATGCCTGCATTATGTGATTTTTATCCTCCGTTTTACTTGTTGAGCCTCTATTCTCATTAGTTTTCCTGGTGCAGGTGAGGCAGCTCAGGGGTAGGCGAGAGGTGCGAGATAAACCAGCTTGAGGTCGTGTGTGTTTATTGAAGGCCAGCATTTCCATTTTGTTTTTTTTATCTTTGCATAACTGTATTAAGATCTATTACAACAATAGAGGATTCATGTAGAATTCAAGAAGTTGTAATATCCTGTTTGTATTCGAACGAAATTTTTGTATCCAAAGTTGATTTTACTGTTGATTTGTATCTATTGTTTTATACTTCGAGCTATGGAAGGAAATACAGCTTTAAATTATTGATTTTAACCTTTCTTTTTTCAGCTTTAATCTTTTTACTACAATCCATTGACTCCTCGGGTCTAGGCATCACAGGATCAATTGTAACCGTGAAATCCTGGGGTCGTTGACGTCTAAACCGCTCTTGAGGGTCTTCATGTCTAGGCATCCTATTGGATGATTGTCCACTCCCTTGGCTAGACTGTTCTAATAAGTGTTCCAGTAGTTGAGCCATCCTAGTTAAGACACGCTGCTGTTTTCCAGGTTGGCGTCTCCTGACACGGGGATCCTTCTTCCTCTACCCCTTCCAGACATAATCTATAACTTCACCCAAATCAACCACGTGACCAACAAGAAGGAAAACATACATAACCAGAAATAAACTTGCAAACTAACGAAAGCGGTTGACGTGAAATGTCTCGGACTAGAAGCCAGTGTTTACCTCAAGGACCATGTTCTTATACCAAGTTACGCCCTAGTCCACCTTTCTTTCAAAACAATCTCGAATGCTCACGGAAAACACACACACTTTTTTTTGTTGATTTATTTGGAATTTAAAAGAAGACGTACGATTCAGGGTGATTGTGCGAATAAAAGAAGCAAAGGATTAAATTTGAAGCTATTGTTTCGGTCCAGAATGGACCAAAGCTGGTTCAGCTCGGAGTGAAGCAGCTTGCGAGCGAGCTAGTTCAGAATAGTAATTAGATCGCGAGTCGATTGATCAATGAAATCATATCACAAGTGGGTTGTTCAATAAAACCAGATCGCATGCAAGCTGGACAAGCAGATCGCAGAACGATCTTTGCATGTTGTATCAGCTTAGAATGAAACCGATTGAAATACGATTACTAATATAAAATATTTATTACAAATAGTTCAAAATCAGATTAGAAACATCAAGAGCTGAAATGTTCTGTTACAACGATGTTCGCAAAAGGATGCCGATTTTAGCAGCACGGAAATGCAGGTCTTTAGATAAACACACCTCCCAAATCTGTTTCCAGTTCACGACGTCCGACTTTCAAGACTCCTCACCTACAACCATGAAAGATAGTGAGCCTAGGGGCTCAGCAGGTAAATATGGTAATAACGAAGCATCAAACAAACATAGCAGATTATGATAGGATCGAATTTCGAGGTTGTTTTGCGTGAGCTATGCCAAAACTCACGTAGGCTCTCACACAGCCAAAACACCAACCCCGTGAGTTACATGCATTTTAAAATTTACAAGAGTGAAAACAACACGCAACCAATCTACCAGATCGAGTCTAAGAAGACTTTGCAAATTTGTTTATGAAAGTTCGTACCTCAATCTCCTACGTCTCCCCTTATTCCGCAATCGGAAAGGATCCACTAGAAGACTTTGATTGCAGCGACCCTCTCTACAACCCACTCCTATGATCAGCAGCCACAAGAACTCATAGCAACAACCACTGCACACCATTCCGCAAGCTGAGTGTGCCTAACTCACTTCTTTACTGCCTCAGTAGGCTACAGACACTTCTTTAACGTCTCAGTGCGAAAGAAAACTAGACTTGTTCAACATCTCTGTCAAAAGATTACAATGATTTTGTGTTTTATTCACTAGCTATTCTATTCAGCTTATCTCTCAAAACTGTGAGTGAATATGTGTGCGAGAATTTACAGTATAAGCTCACTCTCTTTTTTATTTCTCACACACTGGAAAGTGCTTCCTCAAAGCTGATAACTCGTTGTCTTTCCTGATTGTGCAGTCGATGAATATCTCATTGAAACTCTTCGGTAGTGCACCAGCTCACACCTGGGAACTGAACCAGCTTGAACACCTGCTGCCACCTAGGTGTTCAAGCCCTCGACTTCTGCACAATCTTAGCCCTCTGTTTTGTACCTTACTGCACTTGTATATCTTTTTCGCTCATCTCTTGCATCTCTTACGCTGTTCATTATCTTCTTCAATATTTGTAGCCTCTTGTGCAATTCTATAAATATGTAGCCGTTGTAAAGGCTTCTGAAAAGTTGACATTGTTGTACCTTGTGTCTTTGTCATTTATTGTTTTGCAGGATTTCTTGACTTTAAGCTCCTTTACATTAAATGCTCTGCAGCCATTGCTGGCTTTGATCTCTATGAACATTATATTTGACAATACAACAAACCAGTTTGAACTTGCAATACAATCTCCACAATACTTGTGTTCAAACTACTTTGCTCTAAGTTGGTCTGTTCGTTACTCTGACTTGGTCGCTTCTCTGAGCTGGTTGCTTATTTATCGGTCAGGCCCGGTGCACTAATCACAGATTAAATACTCAATTAATCATAATTACACAGAAGCATTCAAAAGATGTGCTAAAAATTTTCATTTTGGGCCTGATCCAATTTATCATTCAAAATAAGTTCATAATCAAAGTAAAGATTTAACTCAAAATCCAAAACATCAACAGCATACAATAAATCCAAGTATGCATCAAATACAGATCCCTAATACAAAGTAACACAGCATCCCCTGGTTCAATACATATACATATATATGGGACTCAGAACGGGGATCTACCAGCTGTCGCTCCACTCTGTCCAGCTAGATTACCTGAAGAACCTGCAAAGGCCAATGACAGACCCAAGCAGGCCAAAAACAGGGAAAAGAAACGAGGTCAAACCTAAATACGAAGAGCACTCATAAAACAGCAAATCATAAACATGCAATATTTCAAGTTATGAGATGCATGAGGGTGCCAAAGGCCAACAACTCAACTGGAAATCAAATCTCAAATGAGCCTCAAACACCACGCACAGCCAATCAGCCGGTGGAAATCATCGATCCGTGATCTTCAGGTTCATCGTCCATCACAGCTTAGTGGTCTTCAAGCGCGACAACTCAACCGGCCACCACCTTGATGATAGCATTGGACCTTTCAAGCACGACAACTCAGCCGGCCGATCAAAATGCTAGCTTGACTCGGGTCATCAATCAAATATCAGGCTCAATATGTATGCGTGAATGCCAGTAAATATCACATCACAACATACATAATTCATACGTAACACAGAACAGATAATTCACATAACAGCCAAGTCAAATCTGTTCACGTAATCACTCATTCACAGCATTAAGATCACACTGGAAATATTCTCATGATTATTCCAAAGCTGTTTAAATAAAGCTCAATCCGTACCTCAAAGCTCATTTTCTACCTCGATAGATCACACAGAACACAGCTCCAACATCCTGCTCAGATCTGTTACTCACCAGCTCCTCAAAAGCTCAACAGAAAAATGCCTACAAGCCCAAATTTGAAAGCTCTAAAGGAACGGAAGAACCACTGGACAACAATCGCGAGGATGCTCGAACCTACAACTACTTCGTGCTCCCTCAACTCGTCGATCTAAGGCTCCAAACTGGTAATCAAAAGCCCTAAGGAAGGCGAGCTTAGCCCCACAAATATTGCTACAAACGGAGGCGTAAATTGATGGCAATCGACGGAGAAAAGGGTTCGAATGAACAATAATTCTCAGGAAGAAGATAAGAATATCGGGTTCAAAATACTAAGTGTTAACCGACACTTATATTTAAATCTCCCAGTCAAAGCTACAGTGAAATTCAATCACCGAATATCTCAGATCTTAGCGCTATTCAGATCTTAGAACTAATCAGATCTACCTTCGCTACGCTATACTAGCGTACAACCATCAAAGAACGTTGTGTTACCGCAAAACGACGTAGAATAGGGGTCCCGCTCAAAACAACAGATCTCGCATAAAAGACCCGCTCGCGAACATCTAGATCTCGCTTTCATATCTAGATCTGGCTTTCATCAAACGACGTCGCACCTGAGTCTAGCTCTCCTCAAATCTGATGCTAGCTAAACGACATCGTATCAATCACCCTCTGCCAACGCAAAATCTGATTTGTGCCAAACGACATCACATCACTTATACTAAACCTGCGTATAACCGGGTAATCCAAAATGACATTGTTTCGCTTCCCTCTCAAGGAAACTCACTCAAACGCACGAGGAACAGATCTGAACACCCAGATCTTACTGAAATCGGAGAATAACGAACCGGTCGACTCAAATTGCTAATCAAACCGATTCTTCATGTGCCTCTAATTCACTCGCGCGGGGTATTCCTCAAATATGATATCTCCCTGAACCAATACGCAATGCGATACCAAATTTGATCATTCCCGAATCCGCTAGCACAAATCTGATCTATTCTAAGCCACCCGTTAGTGACAAACAACTCACATCAGATCTGTTCTACCTCAAATCCGAATATCACCAACAGATTAACCAATTCTCTCAAATCCGAAAACCCGATAATAACGTCTCCATTCATTATTATGCATCAAGATCTGATTAAACGATTAATCACCAATTAATAAATTTCTAGTCCTCACATTATTTGTACTGTTCTTGTTTGCAACTGCTCTAAAATGATATGCTCTGAGCTTCTCTTGAATATTCTGGTCTGCTCTTATCTTATTTACTCATCTGTACATCTCTGAGCTGATATGTGCTGCTTTTTCTCTTATCTGCTCTTGCTCCAAGCTGGTGAACCAGTTTGGGTGTCCTTTGCGATCTGGTTGTCCTTTTCTGGACCAGCTCGGCCGTCCCTCACTGTTCCAGCTTGTGTTAGAGTAGATTCCCAACTAGCCAACTTGTGGCGTGTGGGTTTATAGACTCTTGTATATGACAATCTTTATATATGATATTCGCATTTATTTATATGGCATTCTTTACTTTCATTGTGTTGTATGATGATTAACAATTGCGTTGAGTAAAGACCTAGAATGCACTAAAGTGTATGTTAGATGTGATAGTGGGTATGACGGCTATCATGAAACACATCTAATAGTCACTGTGTATTCTGAACATGTTCCTAGTCGATTGGGCCGTCAAAATGAGGATAAGGCCGCCCGAGCTTCAGACTAGTATCTGCGATGAAAAGTACCATGTTTCATTGGTAGGGAACATTGTGATATTCTGAGCATGCAGATAGATAGTGACCTGGTAATCTATCGAACTACACTCGTTCGGACTTTCTAAGGGGTTACCATTTATCGAGTGGATAAGTCCGAGGTCTTGGTTGTACTGATTAGTCCTCACGACTCGAAACGTCATTGAGACTCTACATGATAGGCGTCTCACTTTGACCCGTTTGCCGACTCACTTGGGGTCATCAGGCGGCGGGATTGGGTGAGACCCCGATGCATGTAGGAGTCGATGCATCGTTGTCGAGGATTCACCGCTCGCAGACATGCGTGGATATCCTATGCTATCTGAGGGGATAATAGTGTATAAATCTCTGGTCAATATGATATTCGCATTTATTTATATGGCGTTCTTTACTTTCATTGTGTGTATAATGATTTACAATTGCGTTGAGTAAAGACCTAGAATGCACTTAAGTTTATGTTAGATGTGATAGTGGGTATGACGGCTATCATGAAACACATCTAATAGTCACTGTGTATTCTGAACATGTTCCTAGTCGATTGGGCCGTCAAAATGAGGATAAGGCCGCCCGAGCGAGACTAGTATCTGCGATGCGAAGTACCATGTTTCATTGGTATGGAACATTGTGATGTTCTGAGCATGCAGATAGATAGTGACCTGGTGACCTATCGAACTACCCTCTTTCGGATTTTCCAAGTGGTTACCATTTGTCGAGTGGATAAGTCCAAGGTCTTGGTTGTACTGATTAGTCCTCACGACTCGAAACGTCATTGAGACTCTACATGATAGGCGTCTCACTTTGACCCGTTTGCCGACTCACTTGGGGTCATAAGGCGTCGGGATTGGGTGATACCCCGATGCATGTAGGAGTCGATGCATCGTTGTCGAGGATTCACCGCTCGCAGACATGCGTGGATATCCTATGCTATCTGAGGGGATAATAGTGTATAAATCTCTGGCCAGAGTACTAGAAGTGTTTTAGGTAAATGTTTTTATCTAGTTACACTCGCGATGTCACTATTCGATCTACAAGATGTATGCATAGCTATCGGATCTATAGCGACTCTCGATTTACCAATGGTCGTTGATCTGATCGGGATATATGGATTGAAAGGACCGTACTGTACGCTAACCACGACCAACTGGTTCTTGCAGGCACTATCAGTGATACCTAGGGGATCATGGGGCGATGTTGCTAGACGCTTTTACCATGATCCGTTGGGCAGGTCCGGAATTGTGATTCCGGAGCCACAATGGTTGTGGGCCCACGGCTAGCTGTATCCCTGAACCATTGAGGGTCACACAAGTACTGGATTCGAGATTCCCGCATGGATACTCACCTCAATGTGTTGAGCATACTAAGAGGATTTTGGGAGTGCGACTTCCTAAAAGGTCAACAGAGGTCAAATCGTGATTTGCCGATGTTGAGGGGCAAAACGGTCATTTTGCACTGGGGTTCTGAAAAATGGTTTTTTAGATCATATTATTTAGTTTCGGAAACTGAGTCGATCCGTCCGATCTGATCGTTGATCGTAGTTACGATGAAGTCTCGGTGATGGTGCTCCGGCGAAGCTCCGGCGATGTCGTGACGGCTGATTTCTTCTAGGGTTTGGTTCGGGCCTGTCCCGGGCAGCCCGTGAAGTTTTCGGGCTGTATACGATATCAGGCCCGTTCTGGTCGATTTTGAAATTTTAAGATTTTTTGGCCTAGAATTGTTTTAAGCCCAATTTGATACAATTAAAATTAGTAAAATGTTATACGATATCAGGCCCGTTCTGGTCGATTTTGAAATTTTAAGATTTTTTGGCCTAGAATTGTTTTAAGCCCAATTTGATACAATTAAAATTAGTAAAATGTGATTTTAATTATGAGATATGATTTTATAATGAAATATGATTTTGTTGATTAAAATTTGATTTTATCGGCAAAATACGATTTTATTATAAAATACGATTTCGTAATTGAAATATGATTTTGCGATAAATAATAGGATTATTTAATTTATGCATGTTAATTAGATTATCTGCATGATTGGGATGATCGAGAGCCGTGCCCAATTTGTTAGGTGTATGCGATAGGTTTTGTATGATTTCGGTTTGTAAATATTTGATTATCATTTAAAGTGGGCCTGTTTGTGGCCCGTTCCCACCCCTTGATAAATGTATCCCTTATTTGTCATGGTAAATTTAAATGTAAAATTACTAGATTTAGTGGGAGGACATCCGAAGACGGTGGACAATGACGATCAAGATATTGAAGACCGAAGATCTGTAAAACCGGAAAGCTTTGTAATAGGATTGCATTGCATATTGCATTACCCCTAGGATTGGACCCAGGTCCGTGACTGGCAACCACGGACCGCATACCTCTCGCGATCGATCATCCCAATGTTTCTTTATATATGTTGATATATAGATTAGTTGAATCCGCATGTTGCATGTTTTAAATTGGATTTAGATATGCATGAGACCAAAATTTTTCAAATTAAAATCCCTCGTTTTAAATATGATTTAAAACTTATATCAAGATAAAATGTTTATTCGATAAACTAAAGGGTATTTAAAATTGTTTAAATTATCCCTACCTTCCATCAACAATGGGTGTACGTCGATGCTACCCGTATACATGGCCCGGCTCATATTATTGAGGGGGTCATGTATGCCGGAAAGTTGTCCACGCCATTGACAACTGTTGTGAGTCGGTAGGAACTCCCTTTAACGTTGGCTCATATTATTGGGGACGTTAAGGGGACCGTCCTTCATTACTCAACATTGATGGGTCATCTTGACACGTGATAGTAATCGGCGTCATATTATTGAGCCCTTACAGGACGTGAGGTGAATACATGGAGGTTGCACCGGCTGCAATCGGAAACTACCTTTTGGTCATGGATGGCTGATATTATTCGGGTCCATGATCGCTTAATTGGGCTCCGTGTACCCACTAAAGAAACCTGTTTTCTCGATTTCATTAGAGGGTGGTGAAATCGTTAAAATAGTGGGAGGGTAATTCATAAAACTTAACGACCATGTTTTATGTCTTAGCTTATATCTTGTATAGTTAGTGATGTATGTCCATTTTCCATTCAGTATTACTGCTTATAAAATGGTTTCGATGAAAAACCCGCTCGCTGCTATACTGGATAGCAACAGGTTCACCGGTCTGAACTACCAAGACTGGCTCCGGAACCTCAATCTTGTATTGGCTTTGGAGAAGCCCCTCTATACGATAGAGAAGTCCCCTCCGGAGGAAACCCCTGCGAACATCAGCCCTGAGGAGCTGATTACGCTTAACCAATGGCGGGACGATGAGGTTAAAGCTCGATGCTATGTGATGGCATCGATGTCCAACGAAATGCAACGGCGCTTTGAGAAGACAAAGTATGCCTCTGTCATACTCTTTCATCTCAAGGAACTGTACGGGGAGAACTCTCGACATGAGAGGTTCACGGCTGTCAAGGAGCTGATGACGAGCCGCATGCGCGATGGGACTTCGATCCGATATCGCACTTCCACACGAGCTGTCTGTGGATGTACTTCTCCTCTCACTGCCTGCTGCATTTGACCCCTTTGTGGTCAACTTCAACATGAAAAAGCTGGAAGCCACCCTTGAAGAGGTGGTTAACATGCTCGTAGTGTTTGAATGGACCATAAAGAAGGACAAACCCGTCATCCTTCTGGGTTCTTCTTCCTCTGCGAAGAAGGGGCCTAGACGCAAGAGCAAGAAGCGTTCTACTCTTGCAAAGGAGGAAAAGTCAGCCAAGAAGCCAAAGGCAAAGGATTCTAAGCCAAACAAGAGCGAGGATGTTTGCCACCACTGCCACAAGGCTGGGCATTGGAGGAGGAACTGCAAGAAGTATCTCGAGCAGTTGCGTACTGCGAAAGGTATGTTCTACATTGAAATAAATATGTCTCTTAATTCAACTTCTTGGGCACTTGATACCGGATGTGGATCTCATATCTGCAAGGATTTGCAGGTGATGACAAGAAGTCGACGTCTTAGAGAGGGTGAGACCCACTTGAGGCTAGGCAATGGAGCAAGAGTTGCTGCAGTAGCTATAGGAGATGTTTACTTATTTCTATCTTCTGATTTTAAGTTGTTGTTAAGAAACGTTTTATTTGTTCCCGAATTAATAAAGACCATTATTTCTGTTTCTATGCTTGATAGTGATGGATATTCTTGTATGTTTGCTAATTCGATTTGCAATATTTACAAGAATGAATGTTTAATTGGAATTGGGGAACGCGAAAACGATTTATACACCTTAAAATTAAAAGACGTTCCAACTCGCGATGTCGAAGCACATACAACAACGATTAAACGGAAACACGATAACTTGAACCCAGCACAACTTTGGCACGCCAGGCTAGGTCATATTTCTCTAAGTAGGATGAAAAAGTTGGTTAGGAGTGACTTGTTTGATCTGTCATACATCAACTCCCTACCGACTTGTGAATCTTGTCTTAAGGGAAAGATGACTAAGCAACCCTTCAAGGGCAAGGGTGAGTGTGCTCAAGGCCTATTGGATTTGTTCCATACTGATGTGTGCGGCCCGTTTAGTATTGGTACTAAATATGGTCACACATACTTCATCACCTTTACCGACGATTACTCTAGGTATGGGTACTTGTACTTGATGAAGTACAAGTCTGAATCTTTTGAAAGGTTCAAAAATTCAAGGCTGAAGTAGAAAATCAATTAGGCAAAAGTATTAAAACACTTCGATCTGATCGAGGTGGTGAATACTTAAGTGCTGAGTTTCAAGACTATCTGAAAGAGAATGGGATTCTCTCACAGTGGACCCCTCCGGCCACACCACAGCTCAATGGTGTAGCGGAGCGTCGTAATCGGACCTTGTTGGACATGGTTCGATCTATGATGAGCTTCACTGAGCTTCCTACCTCGCTTTGGGTCGAGGTGGTGAATACTTAAGTGCTGAATTTCAAGACTATCTGAAAGAGAATGGGATTCTCTCACAGTGGACCCCTCCGGCCACACCACAGCTCAATGGTGTAGCGGAGCGTCGTAATCGGACCTTGTTGGACATGGTTCGATCTATGATGAGCTTCACTGAGCTTCCTACCTCGCTTTGGGGCTATGCGCTCAAAACAGCGGT
>KQ999909.1:14123-31304 GCA_001598015.1 Dorcoceras hygrometricum | reverse complement strand
TCGATCGGTCCGATCTGATCGGCAATCGGAGTTATGATGAAGTCACAGTGATGGAGATGAACCGAATGTTCATCCGTTGGACCCGGGCCCGTTGGGCCGGTCCAAGTCCATCATTAAGTCTACTTAAGGTAGACTTAGGACTAAATCAAAAAAAAAAAACACTACACAATCATAACAACCCTAACCCTAGTCTCTCTAAAAGCCGCCGCCTCCCTTCCTCTCCTCACGCCGTCGCCGCCGCCGCTTGTCGCCGCCGTCGCCGCCTATCTCGCCGGAATTTGTTCCGGCCAACTTTACGAGGAGAATCCGTTGGTGATAAATCCATCAGCTTCTAGTGCAGGCTGATCGGAGGGAGATCTTTTTCCGGCGTGGACCTGATTGACGTAATCTACCGCCGCCTACCGTGAAGTGCCGGTTTCCTCGTGAAACTGGTCGGAGCCAGGCGCCTAGACGCCAGAAAGGTAACCCCGAGAAACACCCTATGAATGGTCATATTGTGTTTGTTTTGAATTGTATTGATCGTCTCCCGGCCCAAATTTTTGTTCTTCCACTGCCTCGCCGGGAGGCGTGATCCGGATCCGCCACGGTTCCCCAACATCTTGGACATCTTCTCAATATGCTCTTGGTTCGATCTATTACAGTGATTTGTTACAGCTTGCTTATGAGCTGTTACATTTCTCTTCATCCAACTCGCTTCTATATTTGTACCAGCTCGCTTCTGATCTGGTTCGCTGCGCACTTATTACAAATCGTTAGTAAAGTAACAGCAGGTTTTGTGTTAATCAAAATTAAGATTCTGATCTGTAAATTCAGATCCAACAGATTACATAAAGGAAGTAAACATATAATGTAAACTGTCTTAATCCGCGGTTATAAAATAACCCATTAAACTTTTCTGTGTGAGATGTGGCACAGAATGTCTCCTTAGGTCTGGTCACTTGATCAAGCTCATCTTATATCAGGCCTATGGGGAAAGACATCCCAAAATGTACTATGTGAAGGGGTATACGGGCTCGTCAACCCGTACTCCTGGTCCTACATGATTGTAGGGGCACATTGGTTCGTCAGCCAGCGTCCTCACTCTTCCTATGCTGACCGTCTGTTATCTTTGTCACAAGTCATGAAACTTTGAAATCATTTCTTTAAAACCTTACGTACTATGGTAGGGAAACTTCTGCCTTTTCTCCTTCGTAGCCTTGCCATAGAGCAGTAAAACATAGCTAACAGATCGTGCACCAGCGGTTCGTTGCTTAATAAGAACTCTTTTATCATTTGAAAAGTTTTTTGGGTGTACGACGTAACGCAAATAAAGAAATTCTGGAATCAACTCAGGATAAAAAACAGATCACGGATGTAAAACAGCTTATAGTGAGCAAAACAGATTATGAGCATAAAATAGCTCAGAGAAGAAAACAAAGTATGGGTGTGAAATATCTCTGGGTGAAGAAAAAAGCTTATGGGTGCAAACAACTCAGGGTGAAGAAAACAGCTTATGTCTGTAAAACAGCTCAGGGTGAGGAAATCAGCTTGCGGGTGGTTGGTCAACTAATCTTGGGGAAAGTTAGACCAGATCGAGAGCCTGGACCAGCTCGGAAGGGAAAAGCAGATCACGAGCAGATCGGATAAGGAAACCAGATCATGAGTGGATCAGATAAGGAAACCAGATCGTGAGTGAACCGGATAAGGAAACAAGATCACGAGCAGACCGGATAAGGAAACCAGATCACAAGCAGACCAAATAAGGAATCGTGAATGTGCTGGACAATGAAACCAGCTCGGGAGGCGCCGAACAAGGAACCAGCTCGGAGAAGTTCGAATAGACCAGCTAAGCTTATCAAACAAGAACAGAGTTCAAACTAGACCGGCTTTTCCATGCTCAGAACCTCTTCCTTAGCTATCCAGGAAACAACTTTGAGAAATTCAAACGATAGCTAAGCTTATCAGATTGGAGCAGCGTTCCAGTTAGATCAGCTTGCCTATCAGCTTAGAAACTCACCCTTAGGTATCCAGCACTAGTGCTGAAGACAACTTGAGAGTAGTTCGAACTGATTAGCTAAGCTTATCTGATACCAGAACAGCGCTCTAGGTAGACCAGCTCCGCCTTTCAGCTCATAACTTCGCCCCTAACCATCTATCGCAACTTAATCTATGCACAGAGAACCCTATTCTGAAACTATGTACGTACAACCCAGAAAATTTTAAACAAGAAAACAGCTTCAACTGTCGTAGAAATTCCACTGTAAAACATTTAGGAAACTTTAAAACCATTTTCAAAATCGCTGAAGGTTTACAGATCCTAAAATTGTTTGAAAACCTTAAACATTACCCAAAACACTGAAACATATGAAAACAGAAAGAAATCAGCACGCAAAGCAAGAGAACAATAATATGCTTTCACAGAATCAACAAGACAGAGTTTACTTGCCTTAGCTGAGCAGTGGGTTTAGAAAACAGCTCCGGCCTGAATATCCCATGAGCACGATGGAAAAGCTTACTCTAGAGAGAATATTTTTCTTGATTTGTGGTTTTAAAGAATTCACAGCCAATACCTTAGAGAAGTAATTAAACAGAGCGGCGTTGTCTGTACCACGCCAATGTCAATTAATCACGCTGGACAACACAAGGCAGCCTTTAGTATTAAATGTTCTTAAAAAGGTGCTAAAGGCGACCTTCGGTTATTAAATGTGCTTAAAAAGTGCTGAAGACGTTCTTATGATAATCATTAAAGGAAAATTATGTTAGAGTAGGTGTCCAGTTAGCCAATGTTGGTAGTGGATTTGTTTACTCTACTGTAAAAATGATCTTTAATCATATAATTTACATTTACCCGACATTATTTACTTCATTATTATGATTACAAATTTTTGGATAGAGACCATGAATGTACTATAGTGTATGTTAGATGTGATAGTGGGTTTTATGGCTATCATGAAACATATATAATAGTCACTGTGTGTTCTAAACGAGTTCCTAGTCGATTGGGCCGTCCAAAAGACGATAAGGTGCCACCCAAGTTTGATACTAGAATCTGCGATGCAAAGGACCACGTTTCATTGGTAGGGAACATAGTGTTGTTCTGAGTATGCATATGGATAGTGACCTAGTGATCTATCAAGCTACCCTCGTTCGGACTTTCCAAGTGGTTATCATTTGTCTAGTGGATTAAGTCCGAGGTCTTGGTTGTACAGATTAGTCCTCACTACTAGAAACGTCATTGAGACTCTATATGATAGGTGTCTCACTTTGACCCGTTTACCGACTCAATTGGAGTCATCAGGTGATGGGATTGGGTGAGGTCCCGATTCTTGTAGGAGTATGCTTCGTTATCAAGGATTCACAGCTCGTACTTGTGCATGGATATCCAATGCTATCTGGGGAGATAATAGTGTGACAAATCTCTGGCCAGAGTAATAGATGTGTTTTAGGTAAATGGGTTTACCTAGTATCACATGCGATATAAATTTTTGATCTCCAAGATGTATGCATGGCTATCGAATCCTAGCGATCTCGATTTACCAATGGTCGTTGATTGTACTGTACGCTAACCATGACCAACTGGTTCTTGCAGGTACTATCAGTGATACTTAGGGCGATCATGGGACTATGTTGCTAGACGCTTTATCATGGTCCGATGGGTAAGTCCGAAAATGTGTTTCCGGAGTCACAAAGAGTTGTGAGTCCACGAATAGCTGTTCCCTGAACCATTGATGGTAACACAATTACTGGTTTCTCAATTCCGGTACAAAAATGGTACTAAAAGTGTTGAGTATAGTAGGAGTAAGGATGGAAGTATGACTTCCTAAATTAGCTGGGGAAATGTGACTTTCCTTTTAGCATGGGCCTAACTGCTATTTTTGATTAGGTGGTCAGTAAAATTGTTTTCGCATCATAATTTACTGTGTAGGTCGGTCCGATCTGATCGTCGATCGGGATTATGATGAAGCCACAACGATAGACTCGAAAACCAATGTTCCTTGTGCCTGGGCATGACCTGGGCCCATTAATCTGGTTTAAACCCATGAAATATATATAAATATGTGCTTAGGGGGAGCTTTTCATTTTTATCAAGTTGTATTGACAACTCCCACACAGCTCCCTTCCTCTCACTCTTGACATCCTCCTCCATCCGCCGTGCCGTCGCTGTCAGAATTCATTTCGACCGCATCGGCGTGATGATTCCGTTCGCAAAATCTTCAGTGGTTTCTAGTACAAATCAGTGAAGGAATTGAGATTCCGATCGTGGGTAGGATTGGATGATTGGATTTTTTCAACCTTTGAAGTGATATTGCCGCGCAAAACCGGAATAGTCGGAGTCGGGCGCATAGTCGCCAAAGGTAATACTCTAAACATCCTTTGTATGTTTAGTTTTATTCGTGTATTGACTGTTCCCAGGCTCAATTTAATTTTTAAACTTCCGCTATGCCCCGGGAGTGGGTTCCGGATCCGCCGCTGCGCCAACAAATTATACTTTATTTTATTTTTTAAAAGCTGAATTGGGCTCGAGTTTACTCCAGCTGGAACCACTCATGAACTGCCTGGCTTAAAGAGAACCCAAGAACTCAACTCAGGCGAAAGCTGTTATAATAACCGTATAGAAAAATAGCAGCTTAATCCCTTCAATGTAAATTAAATAACTCGTGGATTTATGGTTTTTCCGGGCGTTACAAACCCAATCCCAACAGCCGCAACTGTGAGAACTCCTAGCACTCTATGAAAAGTAATAGACATGCGATATGTTCGCTATTATAGTTATCAGCTCTGAGTTGATTAAGCTACGCTCGCTATCCACACTCTATTTTTGATTTACACTTGAATAGACAAAAACTATAGAGTATGGTTACAAATCAGAATAAAACATTTAAAGCTTTTGGGAGCAAGGTCGAGGTGAAGATGATGACTGAACAGTAAGGTTTCAGTGCGTGATCTGATATTTCAAGCTTTCAGTCCGTGCTTCGTTTCTTGTGTATATCTATTGTGTCTGTAGTTCGTGTGTTTTCTGTGTGTCTATGTGTCTGTGGTTTGTGTCCTTTATGCGTGTCATTACAGCGATCATCACCTCTTCTTTCATTTATATATCTTCTGACATGCTCGATCCTTTGATTGATTTGATCTTCTTGCTAATTGATCTTCTTTCATTTTTGAAAGACTTCCCTTTCTTCATAGTGTAATTATTGGAAGGTTACCACTAGGTACGGAAATAGCGTCCAGTAATTTAGTCAAATATTGAGCAGTTGATTCGAGCTGATCTGATTTGAGATATGTTTCGCTATGCTAAAATCCATAGTTGTGCGAACTTTGCTCTAATATGAATGTTTTGTATGCTTTGTGCTGTTCGATGTTCTTCTTCTCTAAGCTGCTCTTGTTCTCATCTGCTCTAATCTGCTTCGTTCTTCTTTGTACATCTCTGAGCCGTTTCGTTCTTCTCTGTACAACTCTGAGATGTTTCGTTCTTCTTGATTCAAATCACAGCTTTGGTGTTGTGATCTGGTCTGTTCTGCTCCAACTTAGACCTTTGAGCTAATCTTCACGATGCATCCTCTAAGTTGTTCCTGCTCTAATCTGCTATTCGTCATTGTAATCTGATCGACTTACTCTTAGTTGATTGTCGATGTTCTGAGTTGCGACATGCTCTGAGCTGATTGGCGACGTTATAAGATGATCAACATGATCTGAGCTGATAGGCGACACTGTAAACTTATCTGTGTCACTTTGAGCTGATCTGTGTCGCTTAAACTGATATAAGATGCTTTAAACTGATCTGTGTCGCTCTAATCTGGTCTGCGATGCTCTAAAATGATCTATGATGCTCTAAGCTAATCTGCGACGCTCTGAGCTGATCTGTGTCGCTCTTAAGCTCTACTTCGTTTTGTTGTAATATGTTCTGATCTTCTTGTGCTGCTCCATCTTGGGCTGGCTCTACTGTTTCAGTTTAGACTTTTAAGCCGATTTGTTCGATGCTTCAGTATCTTTCTTCTTTCAGCTGGACTGCTCTAAGTTGATCGACGCTTCCAAAATGGTCTTCGTCCTTGTTGAACACAACTCCTTGTTTATACAGCGCAGTTCTCAGCTCTTGTCTGATCTGATCTGCTACAGCTTAAACCCGCGCACTCGTGTAGATCGTCAGTAACATAAGAGCAAATTTTGTGTTCATCAAAATTCAGATCTGATCTGCGTAGCAGATCCAACACAATTGCCGCAAACAGAGAGCACTAATATTTGAGCAACTTTGTCTTGTGGAAAGAGGATCGTTACTTACCTCGAATTATTCTATTCTATTGTGCACCGAAGTTCAAACATATAACAGAAACAAATATGGTTATGTAAACACATGCATCTCTGCTAAATCTGGATATGGAACATGTTATGCAGACAACGAAATTGGCATAAACTTTTTATTACGAAACAGATCAGATCAAGTTCCATATGTTTTGTTCAAGAAGTATGACTGATTTTTATTCTACATTTATAGGTAGTGGGATAGATTTTGAGTTGGACAAAATAGAGAACATTCGGTTCAACTCAAATAGTGAACATTCGGTTCAACTAAAAATGGGAACATTCGGTTCAAGTAAAATAGGGAACATTCGTTTCGACTCCCTCGATTTTGGTCTCATCATAATCCCTATTGATGATGAGATATCACCGATGTGATCATTTTACAAAACTAATCATGATGATGCAAAATCAAAGTTTCGGACCACTGAATCTATCTATGGTAGGTTTACTACCATTAGCTAAATATGGAAGTCCTACTCCCTTAACTAATTTTAGAGTCACGAGCAGATACCAAGCCAACCTCGGCCAAATGCATTGGAAGGTTGTGAAAGATATTCTTAAGTACTTACGAAGGAATAAGAATATGTTCATGTCTAAAGGGATGGTGAACTGAAAGTGAAAGGCTACACTGATCTAGCTTCCAATGCGATGTGGATGACTCAAAAATTCAACCTCCGGATTTGTATTCATGCTCAATGGTCTCTTAGAATAGTTCCAAGAAAGACACCATCGCGGATTCAACTAGTAAGGCTGAGTACATCGCAGCATCAGCTGCTTCTAAAGAGGCAGTTTGGATGAGAAATTTTGTCCAAGAGTTGGGCGTAATTCCTAAAAGAGTTGGTCCAGTCTCGGTGTACTATGTCAACACGAGTTCCATTACACAAACAAAGGAAACTAGGTCTCACCAAATATCCAAACACATAATGAGAAATTACCACATAATGGGATATTGTGGCTAGAGGTGACGTAGAAGTCGAGAGAGTCGCCTCTGCAGACATCATTGCTGACCCACTTACGAAGCCCTTGTCAGGACCATTTTTTGAAAAACACCCCGAAGCAATGGGACTACGACTCATGAGTAGAAGGCTGTAGTGCAAGAGGGAGATTTTTAGAGTAGGTGCCCAACTAGCCAACTTGTGGCATGTGGGTTCTTTGTTGTCTCTATGTAAAACGATCTTTATGTATGAAATTCTCATTCTTTTATGGTATTATTTATCTTCACTATTACGATTACAAATTGTTGGATAAAGACCTTGATTCCACTATAGTGTATGTTAGATGTGGTAGTGGATTTTATGGCCATCATGAAACACATCTAATAGTCACTGTGTGTTCTAAACAAGTTCCTAGTTGATTGGACCATCCAAAAGAGGATAAGGGGTGCCCGAACTTGAGACTAGCATCTATGATGCAAAGTACCACGTTTCATTGGTAGGTAACATAGAGATTTTCTGAGCATACATATGGATAATGACGTGATGATCTATCACACTATCCTCGTTTGGACTTTCCAAGTGGTTATCATTTTTCAAGTGGATTAAGTCCGAGGTCTTGGTTGTACAAGTTAGTCCTTACTACTCAAAACAGTTAGAGTAGGTTCCCAACTATCCAACTTGTGGCGTGTGGGTTCTGATTGACTTTATGTAAAACGATCTTTATTTATGAATTGCACTTATACGGCATTATTTATCTTCATTATTTTGATTACAATTTTTGGATAAAGACCTTGAATGCACCATAGTGTATGTTAGATGTGATAGAGGATTTGATGGCTATCATGAAACACATCTAATAGTCACTGTGTATTCTAAACTAGTTCCTAGTCAATTGGGCCGTCGAAAAGAGGATAAGGGCCGCTCGAGCTTGAGACTATCATCTGCGATGCAAAGTATCACGTTTCATTGGTTAGGAACATAGTGATGTTCTGAGCATGCAAATGGATAGTGACATGGTGATCTATTGAACTACCTTTATTCGGACTTTCCAAGTGGTTATCATTTGTCGAGTGGATTAAGTCCGAGGTCTTGGTTGCACATATTAGTCCTCATTACTCGAACTTCATTGAGACTCTACATGATAGGTGCCTCACTTTGACCCGTTATTGACTCAGTTGGGGTCATCAGGTGGCGGGATTGGGTATGGTCCCGATGGATGTAGGAGTCAATGCTTCGTTGTCGAGGATTCATTACTCGCCCTTGTGCGTGGATATCCTATGATATCTTAGGAGATAATAGTGTGACAAATCTCTGGCCAGAGTACTAGATGTGTTTTAGGTAAATGGGTTTACCGAGTAACACAAGCTATGTCGTTATTTGATCCCCAAGATGTATGCACGACTATCGAATCTCTAGGGACTCTTGATTTACCAAGGTCGTTGATTCGATCGGGATATTTGAGTTGAAAGGACCGTACTGTACGCTAACCATGACCGACTGATTCTTGCAGGCACTATCAATGATACCTACGGGATCATGGGGCGATGTTGCTAGACGCTTTACCATGATCTGATGGGTAAGTCCGAAAATGTGTTTTCGGAGTCACAAAAGTTGTGAGCACATGGCTAGTTGTATCCCTTAACCATTCAGGGTCACAAAAGTACTTTTCTCAATTATTGTATGGAAATTAAGCTCAATTTGTTGAGTATAGTACGAGGAAGGATGGAAGTGTGATTTCCTAAAATGAACTGGAGGTGGAAATGTGATTTCTTAAATTAGCTTGAACTAGTATGACTATCCTTAAGTTGATAGACTGCTATTTTGGATTATGTGGTCTAAAAAATTATTTTCACATCATAATGTTCAATTTTGTAAATTGTGTAGATCAGTCTGATCTGATCGTCGATCGGGATTATGATGAAGCCACAACGATGGACTTGAAATCAATGTTCACTGGGCCTGGGCCCATTAACCTGGTTTAAACCTATGGAAAATCTATAAATAGGGGCCCCGTGATATTCATTTTACTCGCACCAAAAGTTGTATTGACAACTAATACTCTGGGATGAGAACTCTCTCCCCTTTAGTTTTATTTTTCCTTCTCCTCCTCCCTTCCCTTCGCCGTCGCCGCCCGCCGCCGCCGCCTCTGTCTGAAGTTGTTCCGATAGTCTTAGCGAGGAGATTCCGTTCGTAGAAGTTTCGTTGGTTTTCTAGTGCAAACCTACGAAGGAGTTGATATTCCGGTCGTGGACCGGATTAGGCGTTGATCCAGCCGTTCAACCATTGAAGGGCCAATTCCCTCGTGGAACTGGTTGGATCCAGGCGCCTAGACGTCAGCAAGGTAACCTTCTAAACATCCTATGCATGTTTAGATTATTATCTAGTGATTGACCGTTCCCGGACTTAAAAAATATATTTAAAACTTCCGTTGTACCGCGGGAGCGGGATCCAAATCCGTCGTTGTGCCAAAAGAAACGTCATTGAGACTCTATGTGATAGGTGCCTTACTTTGACCCATTTATCGACTTCGTTGGGGTCATCACGTGACGGAATTGGGTGAGGTCCCGATGCATGTAGGATTTGATGCTTCACCCTTATGCATGGATATCCTATGCTATCAGATGAGTAATAGTGTAAAAAATCTCTGGCCAGAGAACTAGATGTGTTATAGGTAAATGGGTTTACCTAGTAGCACTTGCGATGTCACTATTTGATCTCCAAGATGTATGAATGGCTATCGAATCTCTAGTCACTCTCGATTTACCAATGGTCTTTGATTCGGTCGGGATATTTGAGATGAAAGGACCGTACTCTACGCTAACAATGACCGACTGGTTCTTGTAGGCACTATCAGTGATACCTAAGGGATCATCGGGAGATGTTGCTAGATGTTTTACCATGATCCGATGGGTATGTCCGAAAATGTGTTTTCAGAGTCACAAGGAGTTGATCTAACGCCCAGAAATCCTAATTTCGTTGAATTTAATGCATGACTAGGAGGAAAACCTTATGTTAGTATGATTTGCATGTCAATTACGTGATTTCATGATGATTTTATGCTTTATGTGTGCACGTCACTTTACGGCACGGTTTGAGACCGGTAAGCGGGGACGAGTCCCGAGACGACCAAATCGAAAATATTTTTAATATTTTAGCACTTAGACATATTTTAAAGCAAAATATTTTTATTTTATGCACAATTTCCAAAAAGATGAGATTTTATGCACAGTTATCGAGGGGGACCCGTTTTTCGCCTATACGGGCCATTTTTATGACTTTTACTACATTTTTAAATTTGAGAGGCCCAATATTACGAAAATTAAAGGCTTGAAGTCTGAATGTTAAACATTTTTAAGCCTTTTAAGTAGAGGAGGGCTAGTATTATTAATGGGCTTCTACTTCTTTAAATAAAAACAAGGTAGAAGGGATTTTTAGTACACTTTTCATGCACCCTTCACCCTAATTTCGAAAATTACCCTAGCCTCTCCTCTCATCAGCCAACTTCAGCCTCCATTCTCCCCAAGGTGACCGAATTCTTGCAAGTTTTGGATTGAAACTCTAAGGTATGGTCTCCTCCATTGTCATCCGCTCCGGTATCACGTATTTTTGCTTCTCTATCAATCAAGGCATGTTATATTCTTCATTTTCTTACCATATAGATCATATTACACTGTTTTTACAAAGATTATGCATGGAAATTTCGTGTATGCTTCAGATCTCAAAGTTCATGTTCGTGATCATGCATGTATTCTTATGGCACCTCACGGTTTTGATCCTTTTTGCATGGCTTCGGTTGATGGGCTGCTTGAGTGGTCTTGGCTCGATGTTAGGTGGTTCATGGTGGTCCTAGGAGTGGCTTTAAGTGGTTTGAAGTGGAGATTTAAGGGTCGAACCGTTGGCTTGAAGATTCACACCGTGCAGTGTCTGTAATATGCGTGCGCGATGCGCCTGATTCCCAGGCTTCGTGCGTCCAGTAGCGTCCATGTTTTGGGCCATGATTGGTCTTTATAGAACCTCCTGGACCTGGGGGTGGTCCAGCCGGAAGGGCTCCGGTAGTGGTGGCCGGAGCAGGGAGAAAGAACGAGAAGACCATCAGGTGGTCGCGCGGCGTGCGATATGGCTGGTGCGTCCACTTGCAGCGACCATTTCTCCCTGGTTAGGTCACGGTTTGAGGCAAGGTCGGTCACGTTAGAACCTCCTGGACCTGCGGGTGGTCCAGCCGGAAGGGCTCTGGCAGTAGTGGCCGGAGCAGGTATAACGAATGCAAAAACCAGAGACCGGTCGCGGCGGCAGCTTGTGCAGGAGAGTGTATTTTAGGTTTAGGGTTGTTTTGACTGGTTCGGTTGGACCGGATCGGTTCTTCGACTCTTGAGTCAACTATTTTAAGTCTGGTCCGATTTATTTTATTTTTGGTCCGGGTTATTTTATTTTTAAAAGTCCGAGTCATTTTTACCGGGTCAAGTCGACTTTTTAAGTTAAGATTTAATTTTTGGTCAAATGACTTCAGGTCAATGATTTTAAGTCAAAATCTATTTTTAAGTTGCTGTAATATTTAATTAAATTGGTTTTTTAGCCAAATTAGTGGATTTGGGCCGATATTTATTTTAATGAGTTTTAAGCCCATTTTAACGATGTTGGGCCGAGTCCTTCAAATGATTTTTAAGAGGGTTATTCTTAGTTGTTGGGCCATGATGAGTTGGGCTTAGTATTGTTTTAAGTTTGAGTTGAGGCTTTGGGCTTAGAATTAGTGGGCCAGTCGCTTGAGCCAGTCCTTGACCGGGCCGAGGAAAATAATGCATAGGCCCATGAATATATATTTAATTATTTATGTATTATGCTATGTATTTATTACGAAATGTTTTAAGGAAATTAAATATATATTGATGGGCCAAGATTTTTAAGTTGCATGATTTTTATGAAACGCATGCATCATGAAAGTTTAAGTTATGTTAAGGCATGAATGAAAAATATTTTTGAGGGATTAAAGTGTTGTGGGGCAAAGTAATGATGGGAGTTAGCCAGGTAGCCGGGCCTGGGGATCCCCTGTTAATGTATAATGATAATGAGCTTATGGATCCATGTGTGACATCATGGTGAAGTGGCAGCATAGAGCTGTGACATATAGGGATCCCGAGGTAAGGTCGGGTGAACCACACCGCCGCGTACGTTGGTTTTATAGATTGATCAATCGAATTAATGGCTCTCACTGCATGGATACGACTCGCATGTTCTTTTAAGCTATGTTATGTTTATGCTATGTCTTAACATATATGTTTAGTATGACGTATGTATGACTATAGTATGATTTAACGTTTAAGATCTTTTAGTGCACGCATGTCATGAAAATTATATTCATACGCTTATGTGCCTGTATGTGGTTTTATTATATGTACCTTGTTATTAGCGGATATAGCATGCTGGGCCTTTAGGCTCACTAGGTTTATATGGTGCAGGTGAGCATGATGATGTTGATGAGATTACTCCGACCGACGGTGAGGACGTCTGATGCTCCGCTGCGGCTGTTACCCCGTGACCGCTTAGTTATTTTTATGTCATTTTCTTTTAAACATGTTCATTTTTCCGCAAACAGTTTTTGAATACTCTGATTTTTATGATTAGCTTGTGAGACGTGGATCGAGGATCTTTGGCAGTTGTTTTAACGATCGTTGAGATGTTATTTTAAATGCTTGAAGTTATGCTTTATTATTTACAGCTCTTATTAAATGTTATTCCACGTCGGCTTTCAAAAAAAAAATTTAGAGGTTTAGTATGTTTCAACTTGGTATCAGAGCGGTGGTTCTGGTGGGGTACTAGCCTGCTACGTGGAGCTCAGAAGTCGCACTGCCAGTTTGTGAGTTTTATTTTACGCTTTATGTTTATGTTGCATGCCGCATGTTATCTTTACCTTAGATTTTAAGGGTTAGACGCCTAGTCATGCACTTAGATTTACGTTATAAGGCTTTGGTGTACCAGAACAATGCCTCCCCATCGCTATAGAGAGCAGCAGCAGGATGATGACTTGCCTCCTCCTCCACCACCCCAGATGACGCCGTTTGAGAGGGCTAACATGGAGATGTTAGTCGGGATTACTAGGCTGTTGGAGCGTCAGTCAGAGCAACCCGGGAGGTCGCATGAGGAAGACGTCGCAGAGAGGTTTCGCAAGCAGGGACCCAAGGAGTTTGCGGGGACTATAGACCCGCTAGTTGCTGAGGAGTGGAAGTTTAGTAGAACTGTAGGACCTCTAGGACTTTCCCTGAGAACTTTGACGGATAGGATTAGAGAACCTAGAACGGTTTTAGGTATCTAAACTTCTTTTGGGCTTTTAGTATGACCGTAAACGCGTGCCTGTGTTCTGTGTTGGTTTCAGGCGAGATTCGTGTGCTTGGTGTTACTACCCATGCATTATTAGACTCCGGGGCGACCCACTCGTTTATTTCGATAATGTTCACACAGAGGATGGGTATTACACCGGAGAGCTTGGGTATGGCTCTCGCAGTGACGGTCCCGTCAGGAGAGGAGTTGACGATGACCAGCGTGGTTCAGGGATTGACGATGATGTTCCAGGATCATGCAGTCCAAGCAGATTTAGTGGTATTGCCGATGTCGGGATTCGATCTCATCCTAGGCATGGATTGGCTGACAGAGTTCGGAGCAGTGATTGATTTTCAGAGGCGGACAGTTTCTATCAGACCTCCAGGGTAGGAGGCTTCTTATTTGAGCCAGCGAGGAGACAGCGGAAGCCCAAGTTCATATATTTCTTACAGTCCAGGAAGCTGGTTGAGCACGGATGTCAGGCGTTCTTGGCCAGTGTTACTGCTCCAGGAGATTCAGCAGGCCCTTCGTTGTCTGATGTGGAGGTAGTCAGGGATTTCGCAGATGTATTCCTCGACGATGTCGCATGAGTTCCACCGGAGAGAGAGGTGGAGTTTTCTATTGAGCTGATGCCGGGTACCGTGCCTATCTCTAAGGCACCGTATCGATTAGCTCCTACCGAGATGAAGGAGCTTAAGGAGCAGATTCAGGAGTTGTTGGATAAGGGGTTCATTCGCCCTAGTTTTCTCCATGGGGCGCGCCAGTTCTGTTTGTGAAGAAGAAGGATGGTAGCATGAGGTTGTGTATTGACTACCGAGAGTTGAACAGAGTTACCGTGAAGAACAGATATCCACTCCCGAGGATTGAGGATTTATTCGATCAGTTGCAGGGAGCTTCAGTGTTCTCGAAGATTGATCTGAGATCTTGCCATCATCAGCTGAGAGTTAGAGAGGAGGACGTGTCCAAGACTACTTTTCGGACACACTACGACCACTACGAGTTCTTGGTGATGCCGTTTGGTCTGAAGAACGCCCCAGCGATTTTCATGGATCTGATGAACAGGGTATTCAGGCAGTACCTAGACCAGTTCATCATTGTGTTCATCGACGACATTATGATCTACTCGAAGAGCTTTCAGGAGCATAGACAGCACTTGCAGACAGCTTTGCAGACGTTGAGGGAGCACAAGTTATATGCCAAGTTCAGAAAGTGCAAGTTTTGGCTAGAGCAGGTGGCTTTCTTGGGGCATATTGTGTCGAGAGATGGGATTTCTGTTGACCCATCGAAAGTGGAAGCAGTGCAGAACTGGGGGATTCTGAAGAATGAAGTAGAGATTCGCAGTTTCTTGGGCTTGGTAGGTTACTATCGCAAATTCATCAAGGGCTTCTCCTCTATTTCAGTGCCCTTGACAGCCTTGACCAAGAAGAATGCGAAGTATGTGTGGAGTACCGACTGCCAGAGGAGCTTCGAGCAGCTGAAGGAGGCCCTGACTTCAGCACCAGTATTAGCTATGCCAGTGGACCACGAGGAGTTTGTGGTTTATACAGATGCTTCTTTGAGAGGTTTGGGTGCAGTTTTGATGCAGGGAGGTAAGGTTATTGCGTATGCGTCGAGACAGCTTGAAGAGTTATGAGCAGAACTATCCGACGCATGATTTGGAGCTTGCAGCAGTAGTGTTCGCACTAAAGATTTGGAGACACTATTTGTTAGGATAAAATTTATTAGTTTTGGTGATAACAAAAATAAGACAAGTTGCTATTGGACAATCAGTTGTCGCATCTAACAAGAGAACATTTATCAATCGTCTAGTGGTATTTCAGCAGTTGGGGTATTCGTTGGAAATCAGCAGATGATATGCAATCAGTGGTTGGTTTGTTTTCAGAGATATTCAGCAGATACATTCTTGAAGAGAAATCAGCAGATGTTTTTGTTTCGATCACAGGTACATATTTGAGTTTTAACATATTTTGCTAAGGAGTACTAAACGACAGCGTTCAAGTAAGTTGGAACAAAGTCGTTGGGATGCACAGTTATATCAGCAGGTGAAAAGAATTCTTGAAGATAATCAGCAGTTGCTTAGTATATTTCGTTGGAGAATGTGAAACGACAGCGTTTGGATAAGTTGAAACGACAGCGTATTGATTGGCTTAGACAATTCAGCAGAAGCATTCTTTAGAGAAATCAGCATAAGCATTCCTTAGACAAATCAGCAGAAGCATTTTTTTCAGCAGATGTTTTCGTTAAGAGAAGAGTTAGCAGGTAGCTACAGTTTCCTTTAGTTCCGTTGATAGGTTTTTTCGATAGGGAAGAACCAGCTGGTGCATTACTTGATAATAAACAGCAGGTGCACTATTTAAGGGAAACCAGCAGACAGCTACAGTGAAATTTACCAGCAGGTGCACTATTTAAGGGAAACCAGCAGACGGCTACAAGTGCAACCAGCAGTTGGTACTTGAAGAGAGCGATGACAAAACGATGTCGCTTGAATAAATGGATACGACAACGTTTTGCCTTCGCGCTAAAGATTCAACAGATGGTTTGTGTGTTGGTAATAATCAGCAGATAGCTACAGTTGTCTTGAATCAGCTGTTGCAAGATTCCAGCAGGTGCATTACTTAAGGGAAACCAGCAGGTGCATTACAACGATAACAAAACGGTGTCGCTTGAATAAGTTGACAAGACAACGTTTTGACTTAACGCTAAAGATCAGTCGTTGAGCTTGAAAAGAAACCAGTCGCTGGAATCTCACACATGTTGAAAAGAAACCAGCAGGTGCATTCATTCAAATGTGTTCCAGTCGCAGTATTGAAAACGACGAAGGAAAAGCTGGTAAACAGAAGGAATTTCAGGCGCAAACATATAAGAGATTCAAATACGATCGTTTACTCAAATGAAAAGATTCGTAGGATCGTACAGTTACCTGGAATTAAGGAGACAAGGTAGGTACTATTTTGGATAAATAGTACGATGTACAGAGGCCGTTTTTCCTTGTTCACACAGAAATGGAAAGAAGACAAATTGGCTCTGTCAGTGAGCAATTTACCTTGTAGTGGAGCAGGATTTACGGTGTACAATTTTGGCAGCAATTCAAACGGGATTTATTTTCCTTGGAGAATTTTGTGACCGTTGCAATCGAAGCCTATATATATCAGTAGCAGTGTTGAAGAAATCATCCTTCGCCATTAATCTATTGCGGTCACGCTGTCAAACTTTCACTAGAGCTTACTCTCTGTTGAAATCACTCAAAAAGCTCACAAGACTCGAAGAAGACCTTCTATTGATCTTCATAGACAAATCTTCGAGTCATTCTCTGGTTCAATTTATTGAATCGAGTTTCTTTGTTTTAGTAAACCAGAGAATTTTACTAGTACTCACGTGTATTCATTGTTGTAATTGATTGAGTCTGTAACGAACGGGCTTCTCAAAAAGCCGTTTGAAAACACTAAAGTGTTGTAACCAGCAGCTGTGTCTGCTTGGATTGTCGTTGTGAGATACTAGGAGTTCTCGTAGCTGCGGGTTACGGGATTGGGTGTTTGTAGAAAGGCTACTCTCATCAAAGTCTTCTAGTGATACCTTCCGAGGAGGAAGAAGGGGAGACGTAGGACATTGAAGTCCGAACTTCCAGAAACAAACTCTGATCTCTATCTTTTACATTACG
>KQ999908.1:215812-312129 GCA_001598015.1 Dorcoceras hygrometricum | reverse complement strand
CGCTGCCTAGCCGGGGGCGATCCGGAATCCCCAACAGAATATCCATCACTATCAAGCATAGAAACAGAAATAATGTTCTTTATTAATTCGGGAACAAATAAAACGTTTCTCAATAACAACTTAAAATCAGAAGATAGAAATAGTAAACATCTCCTATAGCTACTGCAGCAACTCTTGCTCCATTGCCAAGCCTCAAGTGGGTCTCACCCTCTCTAAGACGTCGACTTCTTGTCATCACCTGCAAATCATTGCAGATATGAGATCCACATCCGGTATCAAGTACCCAAGAAGTTGAATTAAGAGACATATTTATTTCAATATAGAACATACCTTTCGCAGTTCACAACTGCTCGAGGTACTCCTTGCAGTTCCTCCTCCAATGCCCAGCCTTGTGCAGTGGTGGCAAACATCCTCAGACTTGTTTGGTTTAGAAGCCTTTGCCTTTGGCTTCTTGGCAGACTTTTCCTCCTTCGCAGGAGCAGAATGCTTCTTGCTCTTGCGTCTGGGCCCCTTCTTCGCAGAGGAAGAAGAACCCAGAAGGAGGACGGGTTTGTCCTTCTTTATAGTCTCCTCAAACACTACAAGCATGTTAACCACCTCTTCGAGGGTGGCCTCCAGCTTGTTCATGTTGAAGTTGACCACAAAGGGGTCAAATGCAGCGGGTAGCGAGAGGAGAAGTACATCCACAGACAGCTCATGTGGAAGTGCGATATCAAGGCCCGACAGCTTTTCAACGAGCCCAATCATACGAACCCCATGCTCGTGGACCGAAGTCCCATCGCGCATGCGGCTTGACAGCCGTGAACATCTCATGTCGAGAGTTCTTCCCGTACAGTTCCTTGAGATGAAAGAGTATGGCAGAGGCATACTTTGTCTTCTCAAAGCGCCGTTGCATTTCGTTGGACATCGATGCCATCACATAGCACCGAGCTTTAACCTCATCGTCCCGCCATTGTTTAAGCTTAATCAGCTCCTCAGGGCTGATATTGGCAGGGGTTTCCTCAGGGCGGCACTTCTCTATCGTATAGAGGAGCTTCTCCGAAGCCAATACAAGATTGAGGTTGCGGAGCCAGTCTTGGTAGTTCAGATCAGTGAACCTGTTGCTATCCAGTATAGCAGCGTAGCGGGTTTTTTTCATCGAAACCATTTTATAAAGCAGTAATACTGAAAAAGAAAACAGACATACATTACTAACTATATATGATATAAGCTAAGACATAAAACATGGTCGTTAAGTTTTATGAATTACCCTCCCACTATTTTAACGATTTCACCACCCTCTAATGAAATCGAGAAAACAGGTTTATTTAGTGGGTACACGGAGCCCAATCAAGCGATCATGGACCCGAATAATATCAGCCATCCATGACCCCCAAAAGGTAGTTTCCGATTGCAACCGGTGCAACCTCCATGTATTCACCTCACGTCCAGTAAGGGCCCAATAATATGACGCCGTTTACTATCACGTGTCAAGATGACCCATCAATGTTGAGTCGTGAAGGACGGTCCCCTTAACGTCCCCAATAATATGAGCCAATGTTAAAGGGAGTTCCAACCAACCGCGAAGCATCAACCAGCCCCCAGCCATCACGCGACGAGCGGCCGTGACGTTGCGCAACTAGTGCGCATCACGCCGCCCATCCAGCGCGCAGCGGCGGCCGTGCTCCATCGTGAAGCGACGCCCATCATCGGCGCGACGAAGCGGCCACCACGCACGATCTCAGCGCAACCAGGTGCGCGAGACCAACGCCCAGCGAACGCGCAGTCGCGCGCGAAAACAATGCGCACGTCTCGACCACCATGCGCGGCCAGCGCGCATGGCATCGCGCGATCAGCGCGCGTGATGGGGCGCCGTCGTGCGCGGCGGCGCCGAGGCCAATCTCCAAAAATTTTTTGTTTTTTGATCTACAATTTCGAGATATAGATACAATAAGGCATAAAGTATTGATCAGATCCGAAAACCTGGGCTCTGATACCACTGTTGGGATCCGGATCACGCCTCCCGGCGGGGCAGCGGAAGAACAAAAACATGTGCCGGGAGATGATCAATACGATAAACAAAACATGCTATCTATGACCATTCATAGGGTGCTTAGGTGACTACCTTGCTGGCAACTCGTGCCTGGCTCCGACCGGTTTGTAAAGAAAAACGGCACTTCACGGTAGACTGCGGTATATAACGCCAATCAGGTCCACGACCGGATGCAAGACTCCTTCGTCAGCTTGCACTAGAAGGCCTAATGAGATCGACACGGACGGATTCTCCTCGAAAATTTGGCCGGAAACAATTTTTCCGGCGAGCGGCGAGCGGCGCACGGCGGCGGCGAGGCTTATGAGAGGAGGGGGCGGTGCTCTTAAGCTAGGTTTAGGTTTGATTGTAGTGTAGTGTTGTCACTATGAACTTAAGTCTAATTAAATAGACTTGGTCATAGTCTTGGACCGGCCCAACGGGCCCGGGTCCAAAGCTGAATATTACGTTCATCCCTATCACCGTGACTTCATCGTAACTCCGATCGCCGATCAGATCGGACCGATCGATTCAGTTTCCAAAACTGAACACTATGATCTGAAAAACCATTTTCAGAACCCTAGTGCAAAATGACCGTTTTGCCCTTAAACATCGGCAAATCACGATTTGACCTCTGTTGACTTTTTAGGAAGTCGCACTCCCAAAATCCTATTCATATGCTCAACGCATTGAGCTGAGTATCCGTGCGGGAATCTCAAATCCAGTACTTGTGTGACCCTCAATGGTTCAGGGATACAGCTAGCCGTGGGCCCACAACCATTGTGGCTCCGGAATCACAATTCCGAACTTGCCCATCGGATCATGGTAAGAGCGTCTAGCAACATCGCCCCATGATCCCCTAGGTATCCCTGATAGTGCCTGCAAGAACCAGTTGGTCGTGGTTAGCGTACAGTACGGTCCTTTCAATCCATATATCTCGATCAGATCAACGACCATTGGTAAATCGAGAGTCGCTATAGATCTGATAGCTATGCATACATCTTGGAGATCGAATAGTGACATCGCGAGTGTAACTAGGTAAACACATTTACCTAAAACACTTCTAGTACTCTGGCCAGAGATTCATACACTATTATCCCCTCAGATAGCATAGGATATCCACGCATGTCTGCGAGCGGTGAATCATCGACAACGATGCATCGACTCCTACATGCATCGGGGTCTCACCCAATCCCGACGCCTTATGACCCCAAGTGAGTCGGAAAACGGGTCAAAGTGAGACGCCTATCATGTAGAGTCTCAATGACGTTTCGAGTCGTGAGGACTAATCAGTACAACCAAGACATCGAACTTATCCACTCGACAAATGGTAACCACTTGGAAAGTCCGAAGGAGGGTAGTTCGATAGATCACCAGGTCATTATCTATCTGCATGCTCAGAACATCACAATGTTCCCTACCAATGAAACATGGTACTTCGCATCGCAGATACTAGTCTCTAGCTCGTGCGGCCTTATCCTCATTTTGACGGCCCAATCGACTAGAAACATGTTCAGAATACACAGTGACTATTAGATGTGTTTCATGATAGCCGTCATACCCACTATCACATCTAACATACACTTTAGTGTATTCTAGGTCTTTACTCAACGCAATTGTTAATCATCATACACACAATGAAAGTAAAGAACGCCATATAAATAAATGCGAATATCATATATAAAGATTGTCATATACAAGAGTCTATAAACCCACACACCACAAGTTGGCTAGTTGGGAATCTACTCTAACACAGGGTTCGTGCAATGTCTGTGGTCAGTACGGACATTTTGTTAGAGTGTGTCCTTTGTCTGGATCGCAGCATACCGTAGCTCCACCGCAGGGTCGAGGTGGATCGTCTAGAGGTCGTTCTTTTCTAGCCCACAGCAGAGGTTAGGGGAGCCTCAGTTTAGGTCGTTTCAGCATCCTGGTCCTTCGCGGTTTGGACAGTCTTCCCATCCTTAGTTTTCTGGACCTCAGTTTGCCCAAGTGAATGCCATGACTAGGGAGCAGGCGGAGGGCACGCCAGGCGGAGGGATTATCGCAGGTACTTGCTTTGTTTTTGATTTTCCTGCGCGTGTGTTGTTTGATACAGGATCATCACATTCTTTTATTTCTGATGCATTTGTGGTTGAGCATGGTTTGCGTACCACATCTTTGTGTGATGTTGTATCTGTTGCGACTCCTGCCGACGCGAGCTTGTTTTCCCAAGAGATTTTGTTGAATGGCGTTCTTAGGTTTGGCGATAGTGTGTTGTTAGCCAACCTGATCAGGCTAGTGATGTGGGATTTTGATTGTATCGTGGGGATGGATGTGTTGTCTAGCTATAGGGCCATGGTGGATTGTTTCCATGGCGTTGTGAGATTTAGGCCCCATTCTAGTGAGAAATGGAATTTCTATGGACAAGATTCCCAATCGAAGATTCCTTTAGTCTCTGCGATGGAGATGTTTAGCCTGTTGTTGCAATAGAATGCTGGTTTTATGATCTATGCCTTAGATGCGTCTTCTTCTTCGAGTGTAGAGCTTAGTAGGGTTCCCGTGGTTCGACGTTTGCCGGATGTGTTTCTGTTGGAATAGCGGTGGCGGATCCGGATCCCGTCTCCCAGCGACGCAGCGGAAGTTTTGAAATAGCACCGGGAAACGTTCAATACAATATAATCAATACTATAAACCATTCATAGGATGATTTTCGGGGTGTTACCTTGCTGGAGTCTAGGCGCCTGGCTCCAACCAGAATAACAGGGAAACTGGCTCTTGTCGGTAGACGGCTGTAGATCGTCAATCAGGTCCATGACTGAAAGCAAGGTTCCTTCGTTAGCCTGCACTATAAGGCCTGGCGAGATCAGCACGGACGGAAACTCCTCGAAACGGTGATCGGAACAAGTCCGATCAACGTGCGGTGGCGACGGGCGGCGGGCAGCGGGCGGCGGCGTTTGAGCGGCGGCCGGCGACAGCGTGGGGCTTTGGAGGAGAGGGGGCGGCCGAGAGAGAGCTCTAGGGTTTAGGGTGTGTATTAGTTATGTTTAATGAAGCCCTAGTCTAGTATAAGTAGACTAGTGGTGGACTTGGACCGGCCCAACGGGCCCGGGTCCAAATGACGATATCCACCACCGTGGCTTCATCGTAACTCCGATCGCCGATCAGATCGGACCGATCGACTCAGTTTCCAAAACTGAATATTATGATGTGAAAAATGATTTTTCAGATCATTTAACCCAAAATTTCAATTTAGTCCTCCAACTCTTGGAAATTGCAATTTGACCCCTGTTGACTTTTAGGAAGTCGCACTCCCAAAAATTTCTCCTCCTATGCTCAACATATGGAGCTCAGTTTCCGTGCAGAAATCTTGAATCCAGTACTTGTGTGACCCTCAATGGTTCAGGGATCAGCTAGCCGTGAAATCTTGAATCCAGTACTTGTGTGACCCTCAATGGTTCAGGGATACAGCTAGCCGTGGGCCCACAACCATTGTGGCTCCGAAATCACAATTTCGGACTTGCCCAACGGATCATGGTAAAGCGCCTAGAAACATCGCGCCATGATCCCCTAGGTATCACTGATAGTGCCTGCAAGAACCAGTTGGTCGTGGTTAGCGTACAGTACGGTCCTTTCAATCCAAATATCCCGATCAGATCAACGACCATTGGTAAATCGAGAGTCGCTAAAGATCCGATAGCTATGCATACATCTTGGAGATCGAATAGTGACATCGCGAGTGTAACTAGGTAAACCCATTTACCTAAAACACTTCTAGTACTCTGGCCAGAGATTTATACACTATTATCCCCTCAGATAGTATAGGATATCCACGCATGTAAGCGAGCGGTGAATCCTCGACAACGAAGCATCGACTCCTACATGCATCAGGATCTCACCCAATCCCGCCGCCTAATGACCCCAAGTGAGTCGGCAAACGGGTCAAAGTGAGACGCCTATCATGTAGAGTCTCAATGACATTTCGAGTCGTGAGGACTAATCAGTACAACCAAGACCTCGGACTTATCCACTCGACAAATGGTAACCACTTGGAAAGTCCGAAGGAGGGTAGTTCGATAGATCACCAGGTCACTATCTATCTGCATGCTCAGAACATCACAATGTTCCCTACCAATGAAACATGGTACTTCGCATCGCAGATACTAGTCTCAAGCTCGGGCGGCCTTATCCTCATTTTGACGGCCCAATCGACTAGGAACTAATTCAGAATACACAGTGACTATTAGATGTGTTTCATGATAGCCGTCATACCCACTATCACATCTAACATACACTATGGTGCATTCTAGGTCTTTATCCAACACAATTGTTAACATTATAAAAACAGAATTAAGATAAAGAATGCCATAAACAAATGCGAATATCATATATGAAGACTGTCATATACAAGAGTCTATAAACCCACACGCCACAAGTTGGCTATTTGGGCATCTACTCTAACAGTTTCCTGAGGAGATCCCTGGTTTTCCTCCGAGGAGGGAGATAGACTTCAGCATTGAGTTAGTACCTGGTACAGCCCCGATTTCGAGAGCTCCGTATCATTTAGCGCCTGCTGAGTTGAGGGAGCTTAAGGTTCAACTTAGTGATTTGCTGGAGAAGGGTTTCATTAGACCGAGTATGTCACCCTGGGGAGCGCCTATCTTGTTTGTTAAGAAGAAAGACGGGTCGATGAGGATGTGTATCGACTTTAGACAGTTTAATAAGGCGACAGTGAAGAATAAGTACCCTTTGCCTAGGATCGATGACTTGTTTGATCAGCTTCAGGGTTCGGCTGTGTTTTCTAAGATCGATCTTCGTTCGGGATACCATCAGTTGCGCATCCGTGAGCAGGATGTTGAGAAGACTGCATTTCGTATGAGGTATGGGCATTATGAGTTTCTAGTTTTGCCTTTTGGTTTGACGAATGCTCCTGCAGTTTTCATGTATTTGATGAATAGAGTCTTCAGAGATTTCATCGATCAGTTTGTGATTGTGTTTATCGATGAAATTTTGGTGTACTCTAAGACTCCGTTGCAGCACAAAGAGCATTTTAAGTTAGTTCTTCAGAAGCTACGAGACTCGCAGCTGTATGCTAAAGTTCTCCAAGTGCGAGTTTTGGTTAGACCGAGTTGTGTTTTTGGGTCAATAGTGATTTCTGTTGATGGTATTTCTGTGGATCCCAGTAAGGTTGAGGTTGTTCTTAACTGGGAGCGTCCGAATAATGTTGCTGAGATTCGTAGTTTCTTAGGGTTTGGCTGGCTATTATCGGCGATTTATAGAGGGATTCTATAGTATATCTAAGCCAATGACGTAGTTGACTCAGAAAAACAGAGGTTTGTATGGACTGAGCAATGCGAGAATAGTTTTCTGTTGCTCAAGGAGAAGCTGACTACTGCACCTGTGTTAGCTCTGCCGTGTGGTTCAGGAGGTTTTGTTGTTTGTGCAGATGCTTCCTTGAATGGATTGGGTTGTGTATTGATGCAGCATGGTCAAGTCATTGCGTATGACTCTCGGAAGTTGAAACCGCATGAGACTCGTTACCCAGTTCATGATTTGGAGTTAGCAGCAGTGGTTTTCTCTTTGAAGATTTGGTGCCACTATCTGTATGGTGAGCAGTTTGTGGTGTACTCCGACCACAAGAGTCTTCAGTATCTGTTTTCTCAGTCAGATTTGAACATGAGACAGCGTAGATGGATGGAGCTGCTTAAGGATTTTGATTGTGAGATCAAATATCAGCCTGGGAAGATGAATGTAGTTGCTGATGCATTGAGCAGAAAGGCTCAAGTAGTAATGCTGGCTTCGAAGGTCCATGAGCATCTAAGCACTACTGGTTGGCGGTTTTATCCAGCTGAGGATTATGTTGTGGTGTCTTCTTTTCAAGTTGAGCCACAGATTGTTGCTAGCATTAGAGCAGCTCAGAGGACTGACCCATCCATCCATGAGTTGAAGCTGAAGGTGAGAGCTGGTCAGTTGGAGGACTACTCTGTTTCTTCTGATGGTTGTTTGAGGTTTCGTGGCAGGCTGGTTGTGCCAAATATTGTTGTGATGGATCTATATCAACAGATCCAGATTGAGTTTTGAATTACAAAAAACTTATTATTGTGTTTCTAACAACTCTACGTAGTGTGCAGATAAGAGCAGGTTACTGTTGAGGTTGCTGTTGAGCTAAATCAGAAACCGTGACGTCAGCATATCTGTTGAAGAATATATGAGGTTGCTGTCAAGGTTCTGTTGAGGATGTTTAGGTTGAGGTTGCTGTCGACAGAAGGCAGAAGTTTGATTCAATACAGTTGCTGTCGACAGAAAGCAGAAACTGGAGAAGATGGATTCAGCAGAAATAAAGATACGAACAGAAGGTTGTTAAGAAGTAAAGAAGATCTGGAATCAACGACTATGACGTCAGCATGATCGACAGACAACAAGCTGTGATCGGCAGTGATGACGTCAGCATTTCTATTGGCAGATGCTGTGATCAGTAAAGATGATGTCAGCATTTCTATTGACAGAAGCTGTGATCAGCAAAGATGACGTCAGCTTTATCAGCAGACAACAAGCTGTGATCAGCAACTATGACGTCAGCAATATCAGCAGACAACCAGATGGATCAGCAATCGTGACGTCAGCATATCTGTTGAAGATGCAGAAAACAAAGAAGAGAGGTTGTTGATGAAGATCGAACAGTGATGATTGCTGATGACAGATACCGTGTGAAGGGTTATTCAAAGACAAAGTTTAATCAAACGTAGCGCGAAGAAAAGATGAAACATCAAGTTACTATTATAGAAGCTGATGAAGAATAGAAGCGAAGTAGTAGAGAAGATAAATACGAGAAGTACTCAGCTATTGCAAGCTTTCAACTATTACAAGTAATTCAGCTGTTGGGACGCAATCAACACAACAGTTGGTCTCCATAGGAAGGGTGAGGACCTGGCTGACGAACCAGTGTGCCCCTTCAAATTGAAAGGGACAGGATTATGGTTAGCAAACTATAATCCCTTTCACAGAAAGTCGGGATTTATTCCGCAACCCTGATATCATATGACAGTTTGATCAAACGACCTTGACCTCTGTACAGGTGTCTAAGCAATAATACACTGAAAATAGAAAGAACAGAGCTTAAGGTTATTTATAATCTCAACTTTGAGAAATGTTTAAAGATACTTTATTTACAGAAGTGAGAAAATATTTTCAGACATGTACGATTTTGCTTTCATATATTTCAGATTTGATTATGTATTGTATTTAGCTTATTCATTGTTAAGCTATTTCAGATTTCAGTTATAGTATCAGATATTGTTATGCTTGTATTGCATGATTTTAGCTATCCCAGATTTACCTGCTGAGCCCTTAGGCTCACTAGTTTTCTTGAGTACAGGTAATGAGCGGGATGGTGGGAGCTGACCAGATCGGAGTGTTTATCGTGGACTATTGATTCATTCTGTTTTCAACTCTTCAGATTATATTGTACAGAATTAAAGACACAATTTTTTATACAATTTTTGTAGAAGTCAGATTTTTTATTTTCTCTTTTTGGCGAAATCTGAACAAGAATTTTAATTTCGATGAATATGTATTACGCACATTTATTAATCAGATCTGATTTCAGTTTATCCAGTGCTATCCTTATTCTTTTGCAACTTGGTCCAGATTTTTAGTTTCAAACCATCAACCAACTTTCAAACTTTTGCAATTTAACCCCAAAACTTAGTAATTTGAGCCTAAGAAATCCAGTCGCTACAATTGGTATCAGAGCATGGTTCTGAGATAAACACTTCTTCAAGTCTGTGACAGTTCTCGCTAGCCGCTTCTACTATCTGTAAGTTTTATCATGATTTATTGTGGTGGATTTGGGTTACCCTTACAGATAATGGCAGGAAGAGGTAGAGGAAGAAGAGAAACAATAGAAGGAGAGGGTGAAAATTATATAAATAACCCTTTCCTAGCTAGCATGGCCCAACTACTAGAACGTATAGTTGATGAAACCAATCTAGGGAATGGTCAACAAATGGGAAGAATAGTTGGCCGTGAAGACCCACAGGAGAGGTTTAGAAGACAACGACCTCAAGAATTTTCTGGTTCAATGGATCCACTGGTAGCTGAAAGCTGGATCAAATAGATAGAAATTATCTTTGATTACTTACACCTGACTGATCAGGAGAGACCTCGATGTGCAATATATATGCTAAGAGGAGATGCTATGATCTGGTGGGAGGGAGCCAAGTTGACTGTAGACTTGGCAACGCTCACCTGGGAAGAGTTCAAACAGGTATTTTATGACAGTACTTACAGAGGATGTGAGAGAAGAGCTGCAGAATGAGTTTTCCGTAAGTTTGAAATAGGATGTTACTTTGTTCCTTTAATAGGAACGAATGCAGAGATGAAACTTTGGCATTTCATCAATGGGTTGAAGCCAATGATAAGGCATGACGGCAGGCTTGCAGAACCAGCTAACTATAGATCAGCTGTGAATAAAGCTCTGCGTGCCGAGCAGGATTGGAAGGTGATTGAAGAGGAATGAAAATTGAAATTTCAAGCCTTCCATAACAAGGACCGCAGGCAGTCTAAGAAGCCGAATAAGAATCAGCAAGGGCCTCAGGGTAAAGGGCCCATATTAGCTCAACCTATATCAGCAGTTCCTAAGGTTGGGAACAGATCCACATGTCCGACTTGCAAGAAAAATCATTCGGGCCAGTGTCGTTTTGGCCAGAATGTGTGTTATAAATGTGGCCAGCCAGGTCACATAATCAATACATGTCCTCAGAACAAGCAACTCATCACCAGTAGAGCTTATGTGACGACATCTGATCAAGCTCAACCAGATTCTTCGATTTGTTACAGGTAAAATTGTTGTTGCCAGTATCCCTACCTTAGCTTTGCTAGATTCTGGTGCAACGCATTGTTTCATATCAGGAGCTTATGTGACGACATCTGATCAAGCTCAACCAGATTCTTCGATTTGTTACAGGTAAAATTGTTGTTGCCAGTATCCCTACCTTAGCTTTGCTAGATTCTGGTGCAACGCATTGTTTCATATCAGTGAATTTTGCTAAGAAATTACCGTATCAACCAGAAGTATTAGAAATAGGATATTGCGTGAACATTCCCTCGGGAACTAGTTTATTTACTAATAATGTTTTTTGCAATATAGAACTTAAACTGCAGGGGAATTTAGTTTATGCAGATCTGATAGTATTACCCCCGATAGAATTTGATTTAATATTGGGAATAGATTGGTTGACTAGGTATGGAACAATTATAGATTTTAAACAAAGAACTGTTGAGGTTAACCACCCAGCGAGAACTCATTTTTGTTTCAAGCTGGTAGACGTGATAGAATTCCTAAGTTGATATCAGCTTTGAAAGCTCAGAAATACTTAAATAAGGGATATGGAGGATTTCTAGTTTAGTGCTTTATCAGTAGTGGAAAATAAGAAAATAAAATTTGAAGACGTTGGAGTAGTGAACAAATTTCCAGACGTCTTCCCAGATGATATTTCCGATTTACCGCCAGATCGGGAATTGGAATTCACTATTGATTTAGTACCCGAAGCTGCTCCAATTTCTAAGCTGCCTTACAGACTTGCTACTAAGGATATGAAGGAATTGAAAGATCGGATCCAAGATTTATTGGATAAATGTTTCATCCACCCTAGTATATCGCCGTGGGGAGCTCCTGTTTTATTCGTTAAGAATAAGGACGGGAGTATGCGTCTTTGTATAGATTATAGGGAGTTGAATAAGTTAACTGTTAAGAATAAATATCCACTCCCTAGGATAGATGATTTATTCGATCAGCTTCGAGGAGCTGCTGTATTTTCGAAGATCGACCTCAGATCTGGACGTCACCAGCTTCGAGTTAAAGACGCAGACGTATTTAAGACAGCTTTTAGAACAGTTTATGGTCATTATGAATTCTTAGTGATTCCGTTTGGATTAACAAATGCGCCTTCTTTGTTTATGGATTTAATGAATAGAGTATTCCAACCTTTTCTGGATAGATTTGTGATTTTTTTTATAGATGACATTCTCATTTACTCTAAGAGTAAAGAAGAGCACGCTAATCAGCTCCGAGTAGTGCTGTAGATTTTGAGGACTAAGCAATTATTTGCTAAGTTTTGTAAATGTGAATTCTGGATTGAGCAGGTAGTGTTTCTTGGTCATATCATTTCGAAGACGGAGTAGAGGTAGATCCCTCTAAAGTAGAAGTAGTTCGAGAATGTCCTGTACCTAAGAACGTATCTGAGGTTCGTAGTTTCTTAGGTCTTGCAGGATATTATCGGCGTTTTATAGAGGGATTTTCCAAAATAGCTGTCCCTTTAACGTCATTGACTAAGAAAGATGTTAAGTATAGTTGGTCTCCATAATGCCAGTTCAGCTTTGAGAGATTAAAGCAGGCTTTGATAGAAGCCCCTGTTTCGACATTGCCATCGGAAAAAGGGTATTTTATGATTTACACGGATGCGTCAAAGATAGGATTGAGTGCTGTTTTGATGCAAGATAAGAGAGTGATTGCTTATGCTTCAAGACAGCTGAAGATTCATGCGAAGAACCTACGCATGACCTTGAATTAGCAGCGATGGTTTTCGCTTTAAAGATTTGGAGGCACTATCTTTACGAGGAGAAATGCGAAATCTTTACCGACACAAAAGTCTTAAGTATTTCTTTACCCAGAAAGAGCTTAACATGTGGCAAAGAAGATGGCTCGAACTGGTTAAAGATTATGATTGTGTGATTAGTTACCACTCAGGTAAATCCAACGTAGTAGCTGATGCATTAAGTAGAAGAGCTGTTGGTTTAGCTCAGATCTCAGTTCAGATTCCATTAGCGAGAGAGATCAACAGATTTGAACTGGGAATAGTTATGATAGAGAATGTTGCTAAGTTAGCTGTTCTTACGATCCAATCTATGTTGAAAGATCGGATTAGAGATGGTCAAGCAAGGGATGATCAATTACAGAAGTGGAAGAAACAAGATGAAGAAAGAGGTGGAAATCTTTATACGATAGTTGAAGGAATTGTGAAAAACGAGGACGATTATGGGTACCGCGAATTGATAATTTGCGCAATGATATTATGAATGAAGCCCATAATACTCCGTATTCAATTCACCCAGGAGGAATGAAAATGTATAAAGATTTGCAACATGTATTTTGGTGGCCAGGAATGAAACGAGATATTTCCAATTTCGTATCTGAGTGTTAAACATGCCAGCAAGTTAAATCAGAGCACCAGAGACCAGCTGGGGTGTTAAAACCACTTCCTATACCAGTATGGAAATGGGATAACATAGCGATGTATTTCCTAGTGGGATTACCTAAGACACTTCATGGATTTAACTCTATTTGGGTTATCATTGATAGATTAACCAAGTCAGCACACTTCTTACCAGTAAAAACAACATATGATCTGAATAGGTATGCTGATTTGTATGTGAAAGAAATAGTGAGACTCCATGGAATTCCAAGTTCTATAGTATCAGATCGAGACCCCAGATTTACTTCTATGTTCTGGAAAAGTTTACATAAGGCCATGGGAACTAACTTAACCTTCAGTACAGCTTTCCATCCGCAAACAGATGGACAATCAGAAAGAGTAATTCAAACACTGGAGGATTTACTTCGTGAGTGTGTTCTCGACTTCGCAGATACTTGGGATTCTAAATTGCCTTTAGTTGAGTTCACATATAACAATAGTTACCAGGCATCAATAGAAATGGCTCCATACGAAGCACTGTATGGTAGAAAGTGCAGATCACCGATACAATGGGATGATGTAGGTGAAAGAATAGAAATCGGACCTGATATTATAGAACAGACTTCAGAAGCTATTAAGAGAATACATGATCGAATGAAGACGGCACAGAGCAGACAGAAGAGCTATGCTGATAGCCATCGTCGTGATCTGAATTTTGAAGTAGGAGATCATGTATTTCTAAAATTAGCACATATGAAAGGTGTAATGAGATTTGGACGAAAAGGAAAGTTGAGTCCTAGATATATTGCACCATTTGAGATACTGGAAAGAATGGAGACTTTATCTTATCGTTTAGCTTACCCCCACATCTGTCAGCAGTACATAATGTATTCCATATATCAGCTTTAAGGAAATACGTTCCGAATCCTTCGCACATATTAAGGAATGAACCTATTCAACTTGCGTCAGATCTAACCTACAAAGAAACTCCGGTGAAGATTTTATCAAGAGAAAATCGTAGGTTAAGAAATAGAAGCATCCCTATGATTAAGATTCAGTGGGCGGACCACTCAGAAAGGGAAGCAACATGGGAAGTTGAAACTAATATGCGAAGAAAATATCCAGATCTGTTTAACTAAGTAAATTTCGGGGACGAAATTTCTTTAAGGAGGGTAGATTGTAACGACCCGAAACATTTAATTCCACAATTAGAAAGTTTATAAAATTGAGAGATTTATTTGAAATGCTATTGTCGATCAATTCTCATTCAATTTATTTCAGATTTGAGGCACGGTCACAGAAGCTGTCTAGCCAGATCCGAATGAGTGATTATTTCCTCTTTTAAATAAAATAGGTCGGGTGTGTCTTATTTGATTTTAAAATGAGTAGCACTTTAATCATTTTAGCATTTTTCAAAAACGTGTTTAGTTGTTAGAATTTCATATAAAAGCTGATAAGCATCTCATATAAAATCATTAGCAAACAAAACTCCTTTGCATAAGCAAGTGCTCTCTGTGAAAGAAAAACCGAACGAAGTTTTAAAGCTTTTCTAGGGAAGGTGATCGCATAGTTCGTTGATTCAGGCGGGATAACTTGCATCGCATAGTTCGTTGATTCAGGCGGGATAACTTGCTGTAATTGTGTTGCAGACGAAGGCAAGTAAACTATGTTTCTTGCTACACTCTTAAAATCATATATTGAATCGGTTGCATGTTTTTATTTGTCTCTAGTACTTTGCTTCAGTAGCTTAAAAGTAGCTTCGTCATTCTTGTTTCTGGAGTTTTCCTTAGATATTTTGATTTCTTCAGAGAAAGGAAACCTTCCGTGTCGAAATATGTTTCTTATCGTTGATCAATATTCGAAATCTGTTTTCATCACTGTCTAGTATTTGGAATCTGTTAGTTACAGTTGTTCGTTACTTGAAATCTGATGTCTTCCTTCGTATTGTTTATTATTGACATCTGAGTTGACCATTGACATCTGAGTTGACCATTGACATCTGAGTCGATCATCCAAATCTGAATCTGTTCATTTTAGTTACATTGACTTTTCAAGTCTGAGTTGATCAGACAGTCCAGATATGGTTTTCGATTCAAAAGAGAATACTCTTGCGTATAGTTCATATCCAGATCTGAATTCAGTTTTTCTCCTTTGATTGAAATCCTTTGAATTTCTGAACATCGAAAGGGTTTTTAAAAAAAATAGAAAACGATACGAGATAGCGATCTATTTCAGATCAAGAAATGCAAGAGAAGACATTTTTAGGAAAAAGAATGTTTTAAAGAGATTATGGCATGGGCAACAGTTGGTCTCCATAGGAAGGGTGAGGACCTGGCTGACGAACCAGTGTGCCCCTTCAAATTGAAAGGGACAGGATTATGGTTAGCAAACTATAATCCCTTTCTCAGAAAGTCGGGATTTATTCCGCAGCCCTGATATCAGATGACAGTTTGATCAAACGAACTTGACCTCTGTACATGTGTCTAAGCCATAATACATAGAAAATATAAAGAACAGAGCTTAAGGTTATTTATAATCTCAGCTTTGAGAAATGTTTAAAGATACTTTCTTTACAGAAGTGAGAAAATGTTTTCAGACTTGTACGATTATGCTTTCATATATTTCAGATTTTACTATGTATTGTATTTATCTTATTCATTGTTAAGCTATTTCAGATTTCAGTTAAAGTATCAGATATTGTTATGCTTGTATTGCATGATTTTAGCTATCCCAGATTTACCTGCTGAGCCCTTAGGCTCACTAGTTTTCTTGAGTGCAGGTAATGAGCGGGATGGTGGGAGTTGACCAGATCGGAGTGTTTATCATGGACTATTTATTCATTATGTTTTCAACTCTTCAGATTTTGTTGTACATAATTAAAGATACAATTTTTGTATTAAGTCAGATTTCCGATTTTCTCTTTTTGGCGAAATCTGAACAAGAATTGTAATTTCGATGAATATGTATTCCGCACATTTATTAATCAGATCCGATTTCAGTTTATCCAATGCTATCCTTATTCTTTTGCAACTTGGTCCATATTGTTAGTTTCGAACCATCAACCAACTTTCAAACTTTTGCAATTTAACCCCAAAACTTATTAATTTGAGTTTAAGAAATCCAGTCGCTACATGACTTCTCTTCTCTAACCAAATCTGTTTCCTCTCGCAACACCAGATCTGACTAGTACCCGAAACGACATCGTATCACTAATACTCAACCCGCATATACCCCGGTAATCCTAAACGACATCGTTTAGATTTTCGCTCATGACAACTCACTCATACACGTGAGGAAAAGATCTGGACACCCAGATCTTACTCTAATCTGATCCGTTCTATACCAAATATGAAAATCCAAAAATTTACCAACAGAAAAACCAAATCCTTCAAATCTGAAAATCCGATGGTTAACTTCTCTATTAGCTAATCATCGCCTAGATATGATTAACTAATCAATTACCAAATTAACAATTTATAGTCCTCAAAACATATGTCGGAAAAACAATTAATTGGTTCATATTGTCAGACGTAATTAATTTTTAAGATAGAAAGTAGAAGAAAAAACTATGATGAAAAATGATTTGTTAATAAAAAAATAGTATGATAAGGATTTGTTGGAAAATGGGCAAGGCTCAAATTAATTAATCGAGTTATAACCGTCTGATGAAAGTCGAAATTGACTTGAAAACTTGAATCTACATTTCTAGTAGATATTTTTGGAATATTAATTTGCTCAAACCGATATTAGGTGAATGAGAAATTAATAAATCAATTAAAGCAATTAAAGCCCATTTATTGGGAATCGTGCAGCTGTCCCACATCGAGAATTGAGCCTGGTAAAACCTTCCTTATATATGACTTCGTATTATGTGTAAATAATTAATATAAATCGTGATAGACCCAAAAAGGTTCCTCGAGGGCGAGTAGGTGCGAAACACCTACGAGCCCGCGCCCGCGCCCGTGCCGGTGCCGGTGCCGGAACCGGAGCCAGCGCACGTCGCACTGTCTCAATGGGCGCTTTGAGGCGCACTTTGCACTTCGCACGTACGCATCGTCGCGAGGAGCATTGAGGAGCTCTTAAATTTATGCTCGAGTGACACGGGATGACTAGGCAGTGACGTGGCTACGATGTGGCCACAGTGGCGGATGAGTGGGCAGTGACAAGGCTGAATGATATCAACCATTGGATCGGTTATATATTGAAGGGGTGTGATGAATCGCGAAAAGTTGCGATCTGAACCGTTATATGGATTGTGAATAGACACGATCTAGGCCGTTGGTGAAACGATGCAATCTGGAGCGTCTGATCTAGGATCAACGGATGCGATTGGTTCAATCAAAGGGTTGCATTGTGAAGGGTCATGATCCTTCAGAATGGACACAATCTGGACCATTGGATGTAGATCCAATTGCTACGGATCAATTCATTCCTAAGAGTTGTGACTATTCACGAAAAGCCACCTGCCCATTCAAACTCTATAAATAAGACCCCCATAGTCTTAATTGTTAGAGTAGATGCCCAACTATCCAACTTGTGGCGTGTGGGTTTTATAGACTCTTGTACAAACAGTCTTTATATATGATATTCGCATTCTTTTATATGGCATTCTTTACTTTCATTATGTGTGTAATGATTTACAATTGCGTTGAGTAAAGACCTAGAATGCACTAAAGCGTATGTTAGATGTGATAGTGGGTATGACGGATATCATGAAACACATCTAATAGTCGCTGTGTATTCTGAACATGTTCCTAGTCGATTGGGCCGTCAAAATGAGGATAAGGCCGCCCGAGTTCGAGACTAGTATCTGCGATGCGAAGTACCATGTTTCATTGGTAGGGAACATTGTGATGTTCTGAGCATGCAGATAGATAGTGACCTGGTGATCTATCGAACTACCCCCGTTCGGACTTTCCAAGTGGTTACCATTTGTCGAGTGGATAAGTCCGAAGTCTTGGTTGTACTGATTAGTCCTCACGACTCGAAACGTCATTGAGACTCTACATGATAGGCGTCTCACTTTGACCCGTTTGCCGACTCACTTGGGATCATAAGGCGTCGGGATTGGGTGAGACACCGATGCATGTAGGAGTCGATGCATCGTTGTCGAGGATTCACCGCTCGCAGACATGCGTGGATATCCTATGCTGTCAGGCCCCGTGCTAATTACTATCAATTAACACATAATAAGCGCATAATCACGGAAGCTTAAAATCAGGGCTTAAAAATTTTTCGAAATACAATGGCCTGAACTTCAAATCATTCATTCAAAATATTCAATAATCAAAATAGAAGTTAGCTCAAACTCAATACCACAAGTAACCACATAATTCAATTCGACAAACAGATCCCCAAATACAATAAAACACGGGGCATCCCCCGGTTCAATACATATCGTAAATAAACTGGGACTCAGGGATGAGGGGATCGACCAGCTGAACTTCCACTCTGCCCAGCTTGGTTACCTAAAGCTCCTGCAAATGGGCACGCAGACCCAGCAAGACAAAGCAGGAAACAAATACGAGGTCAAGCCTCAGTACGAAGAGCTATCAAAGCAGAAAAACATGCAACATGCTACAAATCAATGCTATGAATGCATGAGGGCTATCAAGAAATCGGAAAGCTAGACCAGTCTATCAACTGGCAACTCAATCAAGCCTCTAAACCACACACAGCCAATCAGCCGGTGGAAATCATCGGTCCGTGATCATCGGGGCCCGTCAGCCCATCACAGCGCGGTGGTAGACACTCGAATCCGGTAGTCACCACTCCGACGATAGCGTTGGACTTTTCGGGCACGACTCAAAGTCGGCCAGTCACAACGTGGCACCCAATCAGGTAATCAAATCAATCTGTCAAAGGCTCAAGATGTATGCAATGAATGCCATTCAATATCAATGCATAATGCATACAATTCATAATACGTGCAACAGAATGTATAGCTCAAGCAATTCATCAAACTGTTCCACGTAATTCAAATAACCGCAATTCACAACATCGAAACTAGCCAAGTTCACGCTCAACTGCTAAGGGCTGCTCAATCGTACCACGAATTCATAAATTCTACCTCACAAATTCAAACAGGGCACGGCAGCGCTCACGACCAGAAACCAGCAGCTTTCGCGATCTTCTCCAAGGTCGTTCTGCAGCTTCAAATGGGTAGTTGCGAAATCTGCCGCCTCCTTCGCATGCTACTGGCCGACGCTGGGCGTTCTCCTCCGCGACGATGGCCGGCGTGGAGTGCGACGCTTGCTGCGCGCTGGCCGCACGATGTTGCGCGCGGCGTCGTGCGCTGCCGCCGCGATCTTCGTGGTGACGGCTGGTCTGAATTCTTCTAGGGTTTGGTTCGAGCCTGTCCTGGGCAGTCCGTGAAGTTTTCGGGCCGGTATGCGATGTCGGGCCCGGTTTTGATCGATTTTGAAATTTTAAGTTTTTGGGCCTAAAATTGTTTTAAACCCAATTTTAATACAATTAAAATTAGTAAAATGTGATTTTAATTATGAAATATGATTTTGTAATAAAATATGATTTTGTTGATCAAAATTTGTTTTATCGGCAAAATGCGATTTTATTATAAAATACGATTTCGTAATTAGAATATGATTTTACGATAAATAATTAGATTATTTATATTATGCATGTTAATTAGATTAATTGCATGATTGGGGTGATCGAGAGCCGTGCCCAATGTGTTAGGTGTATGCAATAGGTTTTATTTGATTTCGGTTTTTATATATTTGATTATCATTTAAAGTGGGCCTGTTTGTGGCTCGTTCCCACCCCTTGATAAATGTATCCCTTATCTGTCATAGTAGATTTAAATGTAAATTACTAGATTTAGTGGGAGGACATCCGAAGATGGTGGACGATGACGATCAAAATATTGAAGACCGAAGATCTGTAAAACCGGAAAGCTTTGTAATAGGATTGCATTGCATATTGAATTACCCCTAAGATTGGACCCAGGTCCTTGGCTGGCAACCACGGACCGCATAGCTCTCGCGGTCGATCATCCCAATATTACTTTATATATGTTGATATATAGTGTAATTGAATCCGCATGTTTGCTTGTTTTAAATTAGATTTAAATATGCATTAGACCAAATTTTTCAAAAATAAAATCCCTCGTTTTAATTTTGATTTAAAACTCATATCAAGATAAATGTTTATTCGATAAACAAAAGGGTATTTAAAATTGTTTAAATTAACCCTACCTTCCATCAACAATGGGTGTACGTCGATGCTACCCGTATACATGGCCCGGCTCATATTATTGAGGGAGTCATGTATGCCGGAAAGCTGTCCACGTCATTGACAACTGTTGTGAGTCGGTTGGAACTCCTTTTAACGTTGGCTCATATTATTGGGGACGTTAAAGGGACCGTCCTTCACGACTCAACATTGATGGGTCGGTCTTGACACGTGATAGTAAACGGCGTCATATTATTGGGCCCTTACTGAACCTGAGGTGAATACATGGAGGTTGCACCGGCTGCAATCGGAAACTATCTTTTAGGGGTCATGGATGGCTGATATTATTCGGGTCCATGATCGCTTGATTGGGCTCCGTATACCCACTAAAGAAACTTGTTTTCTCGATTTCATTAGAGGATGGTGAAATCGTTAAAATAGTGGGAGGGTAATTCATAAAACTAAATGACCATGTTTTATGTCTTAGCGTTTATTATTTATATAGTTAGTAACGCATGTCCGCTTTCCTTCAGTATAACTGCATGTAAAATGGTTTCGATGAGAAATCCGCTCGCTGCTATACTGGATAGCAACAAGTTCACTGGTCTTAACTACCAAGACTGGCTCCGCACCCTCAATCTTGTATTGGCTTCGGAGAAACTTCACTATGCGATAGAGAAGACTGCTCCGAAGTTTGCCCCTGCCGATATCAGCCCTGAGGAGCTGGTCACACAAGCACGCACGAGTCTTGAACAGATTTATGTTGTACATAAATCTGTTTGAGTTGTTTTAAAATATAGGATTCAGTTCTGGTATTTTCCGCATGATTTTTAAATCATACCAGATCTGTTTCCGGTGCTCTGTATTGTAAATGTTCAAGAACAACGAGCTATTGCAGCTCAAGTATTAGCAGCGCGCAAAATTTTAAAAGTCTTTTAACAAAGCGCGGCTGCTGATCTTTTGATCCTAATTTTCGGACCAACAAGTGGTATCAGAGCGGGTTGTTCTTGAACGAGCACTGATTTTAAAACACATGTGCTATGTTTTAAATGTTTTAAATCTTTTGAGAAGCTTGTTTATGAAGGCCAGTTAATTTGTTTTAATGTAGAACCGGTTTTTCGCTTGATGAACTGTCGGGATGCGCGAGTCTCGGGCAGATTACAAGCTTCTATTTTCGTTGTGCTGTAAGATCACTTGGAGCGTTTGCAGGTGATGACAAGAAGTCGACGTCTTAGAGAGGGTGAGACCCACTTGAGGCTAGGCAATGGAGCAAGGGTTGCTGCAGTAGCTGTAGGGGATATTGTTTTATTTCTGTCTTCGAATTTTAAGTTGTTGTTACGAGACGTTTTATTTGTTCCTTAATTGATTAAAAACATTATTTCTATTCCTATGCTTGATAGAGATGGATATTCTTGTATGTTTGCTAATTCGATTTGCAATATTTACAAGAATGAATGTTTAATTGGAATTGGGGAACGCGAAAACGATCTATACACCTTAAAATTAAAAGACGTTCCAACTCGCGATGTCGAAACACACACAACAACGATTAAACGGAAACACGATAACTTGAACCCAGCACAATTTTGGCACGCTAGGCTAGGTCATATTTCCCTATAGGATGAACAAGTTAGCTAGGAGTGACTTGTTTGATATGTCAGACATCAACTCCCTACCGACTTGTGAGTCCTGTCTGAAAGGAAAGATGACCAAGCAACCCTTCAAGGGCAAGGGTGAACGTGCCCAAGGCCTATTGAATTTGATCCATATTGATGTGTGCGGCCCATTTAGTATCGGTACTAAATACGGTCACACATACTTCATCACCTTTACCGATGATTACTCTAGGTATGGGTACTTGTACTTGATGAAGTACAAGTCTGAATCCTTTGAAAGGTTCAAAGAATTAAGGCTGAAGTAGAAAATAAGTTAGGCAAAAGTATTAAAGCACTTCGATCTGATCGAGGTGGTGAATACTTGAGTACTAAGTTTCAAGATTATATGAAAGAGAATGGGATTCTCTCACAGTGGACCCCTCCGGCCACACCACAGCTCAATGGTGTAGCGGAGCGTCGTAATCGGACCTTGTTGGATATGGTTCGATCTATGATGAGCTTCACTGAGCTTCCGACCTCGTTTTGGGGCTATGCGCTCGAAACAGCAGTCATGTTGTTGAAAAATGTCCACACCAAGGCAGTGGATAAGACTCCGTATGAGATATGGATGGGCAAACCACCCAAGTACTCATTTATGAGGATTTGGGGATGTCCTGCTTACGTGAAGCAGACAGTGGGAGATAAGCTGGATACGAGATCCATATTATGCTACTTCATTGGGTATCCAAAGAATTCCATTGGATACTATTTCTACTATCCGAGCGAGACAAAAGTGTTTGTCTCTAGGAATGCCACCTTTATGGAAATGGAATTTCTACTCGATAGAAAGGACAAAATAGTAGAACTCGAAGAGGTTCGAGAACCAATTGAAGTACCAAGTGAATCTCCCGCGCCTACTGAGCCAGTACCAGATATGGTCGCACCTAGGAGATCCGAAAGGATTCCTAGGGCTCCAGAGAGATATGGTTTTCTCCTTGAAGATGATCAAGGTGATCAAGTTGTTGGATCTGATCCAAGAACTTTCAAGGAGGCAATTTCCGATGCTGATTCTAATTTGTGGCTTGAAGCAATGCAGTCTGAGTTTGACTCAATGCATGCTAACCAAGTTTGGACTCTGGTTAACCCTCCCGAAGGAATTGTTCCTATTGGGTGCAAATGGGTATACAAGAGGAAACTTGGGCCTGATGGTAAGGTAATGACCCACAAGGCGCGACTGGTCGAGAAAGGTTACACTCAAAGGCAAGGTGTTGACTATGATGAAACCTTCTCGCCCGTCGCAATTTTCAAGTCAATTAGAATATTGTTAGCCATAGCCGCATGGTACGACTATGAGATATGGAAAATGGATGTGAAAACTGCGTTCCTTAATGGAAACATTAAGGAAGAGATCTATATGACGCAGCCTGAGGGTTTCACACCGATGCATGTAGGAGTCGATGCATCGTTGTCGAGGATTCACCGCTCGCAGACATGCGTGGATATCCTATGCTATCTGAGGGGATAATAGTGTATAAATCTCTGGCCAGAGTACTAGAAGTGTTTTAGGTAAATGTGTTTACCTAGTTACACTCGCGATGTCACTATTCGATCTCCAAGATGTATGCATAGCTATCGGATCTATAGCGACTCTCGATTTACCAATGGTCGTTGATCTGATCGGGATATATGGATTGAAAGGACCGTACTGTACGCTAACCACGACCGACTGATTCTTGCAGGAACTATCAGTGATACCTAGGGGATCATGGGGCGATGTTGCTAGACGCTTTACCATGATCCGTTGGGCAGGTCCGGAATTGTGATTCCGGAGCCACAATGGTTGTGGGCCCATGACTAGCTGTATCCCTGAACCATTGAGGGTCACACAAGTACTAGATCCGATATTCCTGCATGGATACTCAGCTCAATGTGTTGAGCACGAGAAGAGGATTTTGGGGAGTGCGACTTCCTAAAAGTCAACAGGGGTCAAACCGGGATTTGACGCTGTTGAAGGGCAAAACGGTCTTTTTGCACTGGGGTTCTGAAAAATGGTTTTTCAGATCATATTATTCAGTTTTGGAAATTGAGTCGATCGGTCCGATCTGATCGGCGATCGGAGTTACGATGAAGTCTCGGTGGTGGAGATGAACTGAATGTTCATTGTTGGACCTGGGCCCGTTGGGCCGGTCCAAGTCCAACACTCTATTTAAATGTGATTAAGAGACTTAATTAATAGACTTGTGTCATAACTCTCCAACAACTTGACCTAACCCTAGCACAAAACCGCCGCCTCCCTCTCTCAACTCACGCCGCCGCCGCCGCCCACGCGCCGCCGCCGCCGATCTTCGCCGGAAATTTGTTTCCGGCCAGTTCGACGAGGAGAATCCGTTCGTACTGATCTCGTCAGCGCTTCTAGTGCAGCCTTACGAAGGAGTCTCGGTTCTGGTCGTGGACCGGATTGGCGATTATCTACCGCAATCTACCGAGAAGAGCCGGGTTCTTGTAATTCCGGTTGGAGCCAGGCACAAGTGCCAGCAAGGTATTCGCTTTGAACGCCCTATGAATGACGATTATTGAATTGTTGTTTTTCGTATTGATCGTCTCCCGGCCTTTCCTTTTGTTCTTCCGCTGCCTTGTCGGGGGGCGGATCCGGATCCCCAACATGAATTAGACACACCAAGAAATCCTAGCATTCCTAGCATTTCGAATTTCTCTCTTTTCCATACTGTTTCTACATTCTGAGTCCAAATCATCTTATAGTTCGTTTTTCTCGTAATTTGGTGTGCTCCTATTACGAGACGTTCGTCGTTGTATCTTGAGAAACGATTGCCATACATCGTAAGCACCTGGGCGGGGCAATATCGTTTTAAAGAAATAGTGTTCAACACTATCCTCGACGATCAAAAGTCTGTATTTGAATAAAAGTTTCCTACAATATTTAGTTTGATAGAATTTCATGGAATTATTAAAGACACCAAAGGTTCCAAATTCTGTATTAAATATTATAGATATAAAGAAAATCTAAATACAGTTTGCTAATTTGTTGGGTTTTGACTCAACTCATCTTTTTTTATTCAATTATCTTCTACATCATTACATGTAACGACCCTCTCTTTTCTTAATGAAATTTAGAAGTTTAGGGTTCGAATTGAAAGACCAAAGATTTTCGATCTTGACTAAATAATAAGTCGTTACTAATTTCTGGGTTAAATTGCGAATATGATCAACTTGCAACTACTGAAATGTGTATCAAGCGAAAACGGCAACGTATGCGGAATATTAACGTGTGAGAAGAGAAAGCCAAAAGCTAATAAACACTTCGATTAATATAACAAAAAGGGTGGAACAGACAACTACTGTTTAACTGTCTGTTGTAATACAAAACTTCTACTGCTGAAATTTCTGAAGTACAAAACAGAAACGGGAGAACACAACAGAAAGCGTCCACGATAAACACCTCCTTCCTTTCTGTTCATCTCTTTCTAGCTCTTTACTGATCATTACCTGCACTCAATGAAAACTAGTGAGCCTAAGGCCCAACAGGTAAATCTGGCAATATCAAAACACATAATGAAATTTTGAAACTTGAAGTATGCTTATATACAAACAAGCGAAATACATAACTGAGAAATCTGGTTCATCTCTTTCTAGCTCTTTACTGATCATTACCTGCACTCAATGAAAACTAGTGAGCCTAAGGCCCAACAGGTAAATCTGGCAATATCAAAACACATAATGAAATTTTGAAACTTGAAGTATGCTTATATACAAACAAGCGAAATACATAACTGAGAAATCTGATAGAAATCGAAAGCATAAACATGAATCAGTTCTGAAATTCTTTCTTTAAACATCTCTAGAGCTGTGACTAAAATCACACTTTTGCTATTCTTTCTTTTTCTGAAATTATGACAACACTTTAAACATTTGGTCCAATTCGTTTGATCAAAGTCCTGATATCAGTCTAGCACTATGGCTCATGGTGAAAGGGTATACAAGTCCGTCGACCCGTAATCCTGATCCTTCCTGGGTTTCGAAGGGGTATATGGTTCGTCAGCCATAATCCTTATCCTTCCTGAGGATCCTTTCTGTTGTCATAACTTAAAACATTTCTTAAAACAATGTTCTGCTCTTTCTTTTCTTTCGTAAATCTGTTTCTTTCTTCCTCGTACGATTTACTGTTTTTTTTTCCGTAAAATCTCGATGATGTTCTGGAAATGGTTGAGTAATACTTGCGAAGATGAAAACTGAATAACTTTACTACTTGAATCTGTCAGTTAATTCGAATAACATTTAAATTGAAGTAGAAATGAATAAGGAATCAAATTCTAGAATTTCGTTATCTGTTGAAGAAATGAATAGTAACTATCTGTTGAAGAAATGAACAGTAACTATCTGTTGAAGAAATGAACAGTAGGTAACTGTCAACAGATATCACTTTTTGGGAAATGAGGTGACTGACGACAGATACCATTCTATGGAAATAAAGTTACTGTCAACAGCTACTGTAATAGTAGATAACTGATGATAGTTGCTGAAAGGTAATGAACAGTAAGTATCTGCCAACAGATATTACTCTATGGGAAACGAAGGTTGCTGTCAGCAGTTAACAATTGATGAACACCCACGAAAGCTGACAACAGCTAGACATAATCAACGCAACTGCTGAAATCTATACTTAGAATATTTTCAACAAAGAAATATCAGTCGTGGTATAAGAACCAGATTTCAGACTTAACCAGGTGAATGACGATGGTTTTCCTTTGTCTGAAGAATTCAAAATATCTGAAGAAATTTCTGGAAATAATCGAATAAGCTACTTCGATGGAATTTCTGAAGAAAACTCAAGAATATACTGAATGAACATCACCAAACCATTTTCTAAAACATTTCTGGATCAAAATACAGTAAAACGCAACTTTCATAAAAACAGAGCATAAACTTTTCTGAACTTTTGAAGAACAGCCGAAGCCATCTTCCTTTCTTTAAAATCTCATATAAACATGAAAACAGAACTGAATATATGCTTTCACTGAGAGATCAAGAAACAGAGTTTACTTGCCTGGATTCTGCAACACAACAACAGCGGAAAGTCCAGCAAATTTCTACGCACCGCTCGTCTTCTTTTTAAAACTTTGAAAGGATTTTTTCGGCTTCTTCAGAGAGAGAGCACCGCTTCAAAGTAATTTTATTTGAAAATAATGATGCATGAAGCAGCTTATCGTCCTATTTATATGATTTAAAATGCCTAAGGAAGGAAAACACGTTTAACCAATATGCAACAGAAATCTTAAAAGCGCACTCTGTTTGAAAATAAAGTGATGCATATGGAAACCGAACAATTTTTAGTTAAAACAAAGAATTCGATTGGCTTGCAGAAATCAACTAGACACCTGCTGAAATTGTATTCCTAATATCTGAATATCAACCCAAAACATAATGAAGGCTGATAAATGCGTAAACATGGAATCTGAAATTTAGCTTCTAAACAAAGAAAACCAAACAATATCTGATACTTGAAACTCAACTGAAATAAGAGTTGAATAACATAACAATGTAATCCTTTAAATCTCATAACTTACTAATTGTGGACTATAGAAATGTCTGGGCATTACAATCTACCCCTCTTAAAAGAATTTCATCCCCGAAATTATTTACTTAAAATGATTTGGATAGCTTTTCTTCATATCAGCTTCGACCTCCCAAGTAGCTTCCCTTTCAGTGTGATTTGCCCACTGAATTTTAATCATTGGAATGGTTCTGTTTCTTAACTTACGATTCTCTTTTGCTAAAATCTTCTCTGAAATTTCTTCGTAAGTCAAGTCCGACGCTAACTGGATGGGTTCATAACTGAGTACATGTGAATGGTTTGCAATGTACTTTCTAAGTGCTGATATATGAAACACATTGTGAACAGTAGACATCTGAGGAGGTAACGCTAATCGATATGCTAAAGTACCAATTCGCTCTAATATCTGAAATGGTCCAACAAAACTAGGACTTAGCTTCCCCTTTCTACCAAATCTGATAACACCCTTCATTGGTGATATCTTTAAGAACACATGATCTCCTATTTCAAAATTTAAATCTCTGCGATGACTATCTGCATAACTTTTCTGCCTACTCTGAGCTGTCTTCATTCGATCACGTATTCTTTTAATTGCTTCAGCAGTTTTCTCTACAACATCAGGTCCTATCTCCGTTCTTTCACCTATATCATCCCAAAGAATCGGCGAACGACATTTCCTGCCATACAGAGCTTCGTATGGTGCCATTTCTATCGAAGCTTGGTAACTATTGTTGTAGGTTAATTCAATCAACGGTAATTTAGAATCCCAACTATCTGAAAAGTCAAGAACACTAGCCCGTAACAAATCTTCCAGTACTTGGATAACTCTTTCTGATTGTCCATCGGTTTGGGGATGGAACGTTGTGCTGAAAGTTAATTTAGTTCCTAAAGCTTGGTGTAAACTTTTCCAGAATCTTGAAGTAAATCTGGGATCTCTATCAAATACTATAGAGCTTGGTATACCGTGAAGTCTAGCTATTTCCTTGATATATAATTCAGCATACTTATTCAAGTCATAAGTTGTCTTAACAGGTAGGAAATGTGCAGTTTTAGTTAATCTGTCAATGATAACCCAAATTGCATTAAATCCCTGGACTGTTCTTGGAAATCCTACAAGAAATCCATCGCTATATTGTCCCACTTCCACACCGGTATAGGAAGAGGTTTTAACATCCCAGCTGGTCTCTGATGTACTGCTTTAACTTGTTGGCACGTTAAACATTCAGCGACGAATCTACAAATATCGCGCTTCATCCCTGGCCACCAAAACAGAGTTTGAAAATCCTTAAACATTTTTGTTCCTCCTTGATGAATTGAATACGGTGAGTTATGGGCTTCCTTCATAATCTCATTGCGCAAATTATCTGTGCGCGGTACCCACAACCGACTCTGGCACAATTCCTTCCTCTACGATATACAGATTTGTTCCTCTATTTTCGTCTTGTGTCTTCCATTTCTGAAGTTGATCATCCTTCGCTTGACCTTCTCGAATCCGATCTTTTAATGTTGATTGGATTGTAAGAATCGATAACTTAGCAGCATTTTCCTTCTTCAATATCCCAGTTCAAATCTGTTGATTTCTAACGCTAAAGGAATCTGAACCGAGATTTGCGCTAAACCCACGTTTCTTCTGCTTAGAGCATCAGCTACTACATTAGCTTTGCCTGGGTGATAGCTGATTACACAGTCGTAATCTTTAACCAGTTCAAGCCATCTTCTTTGTCTCATGTTTAGATCTTTCTGGGTAAAGAAATACTTAAGGCTTTTGTGGTCTGTGAAGATCTCGCATTTTTCTCCATAAAGGTAATGTCTCCAGATCTTTAATGCGAAAACCATGGTTGCTAATTCTAAGTCATGTGTAGGATAATTATTTTCATGAATCTTCAGTTGTCTAGAAGCATAAGCGATTACTTTCTTGTCTTGCATCATAACAGCTCCTAGTCCTACCTTCGACGCATCGGTATATATTACAAAATTTCCACTTGCTAATGGCAGCGTCAAAACAGGGGCCTCTACTAACGCTATTTTTAACTTCTCAAAACTGGCCTGACATTCAGGAGTCCACTTATACTTGACATCTTTCTTAGTCAAGGCGGTTAATGGAACAAAAATCTTGGAAAATCCTTCAATAAATTTTCGATAATAACCTGCCAATCCTAAGAAACTACGAACATCCGATACACTCGTAGGCACAGGCCATTCTTTAACAACTTCTAATTTTGAAGGATCTACTTCTATTCCATTCTTCGAAATAATATGACCCAAAAATACAACCTTCTCAATCCAAAATTCGCACTTACTGAATTTTGCAAACAATCGTTTAGTTCTTAAGATTTGCAAGATTTCTCTAAGGTGATCTTCGTGCTCACATCTATTCTTCGAGTAAATCAGTATATCATCTATGAATACGATGACAAATTTGTCCAGAAAAGGCTGAAATACTCTATTCATCAAATCCATAAAAACTGATGGCGCATTAGTCACTCCAAAGGGCATAACTAAAAATTCATAATGGCCATATCTGGTCCTGAAAGCTGTTTTGTACACATCTGCTTCTTTTACTCGTAGTTGATGATATCCCGACCTTAAATCTATCTTTGAGAACACAGCAGTTCTTCGTAGCTGATCAAATAAATCATCTATCCTAGGGAGAGGATACTTATTTTTAATCGTCAGCTTATTCAATTCTCTATAATCTATACATAAACGCATACTACCGTCCTTCTTCTTCACGAACAGTACTGGCGCTCCCCATGGTGAAGTGCTAGATCTAATGAATCCTTTATCCAAAAGATCTTGGATTTGCTCTTTCAGCTCTTTCATCTCTTTAGGGGCAAGTCTGTAAGGAGGCTTAGAAACTGGGGCAGCTTCTGATACTAAATCGATAGTGAATTTTAATTCGTGATTTGGGGGTAAGCCTGAGACATCTACTGGAAAGACGTCTGGAAACTCTCTTACGATATGTACATCTTCCAAATTACTTTTCTTTTCAAGTTCTGAGGATAGGACATTCACTAGACCCTTGGAATCCCTTGCTTAAACATCTTTGGGCCTTAACGGCTGATATTATCTTAGGAGTACCATTAAACTTATCGGCTTTGAACAAAAATGAAGTTCCACCAGGTAGTTTAATTTGAACAGACCTCTGCTTAAAGTCTATAACAGCTTCGTACTTGGTTAACCAACATATTCCCAATATAAAATCAAACTCAAGCAGGGGTAACACTATTAAATTAGCGAAAACGATATTCCCTTGTAACATAAGTTCTATATTTCGCAATATTAGATTGGTTAGTATGCTTTCTCCCGAAGGAAGCTGAACACAGTATCCTACTTCTAATGTTTCTGGTTGATCAGCCAATTTCTTAGAGAATCTATCTGGTACAAATGAATGAGTTGCACCAGAATCTAACAGTGCTATCGTAGACATGTTGGCAACAGAAATCTTACCGGTCACCACCGTGGTATCTGCTGGGGCTTGATCAGCAGTCATTACGTAAGCCCTGCTGGTAATGAGTTGTTGTTTCTGAGAACAGTTTCTCGACATATGGCCTGGCTTGCCACAACTATAACACACATTCTGCCCAAGAAGACTCTGTCCCTTATGAGTCTTCTTGCAAGTGGGACATGGATGCCTATTTCCAGGGTTTGGAACAGCAGATATGGGTTGAGCAGCAATCGGCCCTTTCCCTTGCGACCCTTGCTGATTGTTGTTTTGCTTCTTGAACTTCCTGCGATCATTTTGCTGGAAAGCTTGTCTCTTTAACTGCCTTTCATCATCGATCGCCTTCCAGTCTTGTTCTGCCCATAGAGATTTATTTACAGCGGCTCTGTAATCCATGGGTTCTGCCAACCTAACATCATGTTTAATCACAGGCTTCAACCCATTGATGAAATGGCGAAGCTTGGCATCAGCATTCGTCCCAATCAGTGGAACAAAATAACATCCCCTCTCAAATTTGTGGATATAGTCCCGCATTGCCATTCCTTCTTGTTTGAGAGTTAAAAACTCACTCTGCAATTGTTCTCTCACGTCTACAGTAAAATATTGTTCAAAGAAGACCCTTTTAAATTCTTCCCAGGTAAGAATTTCCAAGTCCACTGTTAACTTGGCTCCTTCCCACCACATCATCGCATCTCCCCTCAGCATGTATATTGCACACCGAGGTCTCTCCAGTTCTGTGAGATGCAGATATTCAAATATCACTTCCATAGATTTGATCCAGCTTTCTGCTATAAGCGGATCAGTAGTACCAGAAAATTCCTGGGGTCGCTGCCTCCTGAATCGCTCTTGTGGATCCTCTCTGCTAATTATTCTACTTGACGACTGACCATTCCCATTAGCGGTTTGGTCAACTAATCGCTCTAACAGGCTGTTGAGAACATGATTCATTGCCTCAGACTCACTATCTCTGTCTGAAGCATCTCTTCTGCCTCTACCTCGTCCTGACATTTCTGTAAACATAGCCCAAATCCACCACAATTCTATTATGAGAGATTACTTTATGCTAGAGCCTGAATTAAAACTCACAAATTTAGAAGTAGCTGGAGAGATTTGCTCAGACTGGAAGTGTGTTTATCTCGAGGACCATGCTCTGATACCAACTGTAACGACCCTCTCTTTTCTTAATGAAATTTAGAAGTTTAGGGTTTGAATTGAAAGACCAAAGATTTTCGATCTTGACTAAATAATAAGTCGTTACTAAATTTTGGGTTAAATTGCGAATATGATCAACTTGCAACTAATGAAATGTGTATCAAGCGAAAACGGAAACGTATGCGGAACATTAACGTGTGAGAAGAGAAAGCCAAAAGCCAATAAACACTTCGATTAATATAACAAAAAGGGTGGAACAGACCACTACTGTTTAACTGTCTGTTGTAATACAAAATTTCTACTGCTGAAATTTCTGAAGTACAAAATAGAAACGGGAGAATACAACATAAAGACGTCCACGATAAACACCTCCTTCCTTTCTGTTCATCTCTCTCTAGCTCCTTACTGATCATTACCTGCACTCAATGAAACTAGTGAGCTTAAGGTCCAACAGGTAAATCTGGAAATATCAAAACACATAATGAAATTTTGAAACTTGAAGTACGCTTATATACAAACAAGCGAAATACATAACTGAGAAATCTGATAGAAATCGAAAGCATAAACATGAATCAGTTCTGAAATTCTTTCTTTGAACATCTCTAGAGCTGTGACTAAAATCACACTTTTGCTCTTCTTTCTTTTTCTGAAATTATGACAACACTTTAAACATTTGGTCCAATTCGTTTGATCAAACTCCTGATATCAGTCTAGCACTATGGCTCATGGTGAAGGGGTATAGAAGTCCGTCGACCCGTAATCCTGATCCTTCCTGAGTTTCGAAGGGGTATATGGTTCGTCAGCCATAATCCTTATCCTTCCTGGGGACCCTTTCTGTTGTCATAACTTAAAACATTTCTTAAAACAATGTTCTGCTCTTTCTTTTCTTTCGTAAATCTGTTTCCTTCTTCCTCGTATGATTTATGTTTTTTTTTCGTAAAATCTCGATGATGTTCTGGAAATGGTTGAGAATTCTCTGTAATACTTGCGAAGATGAAAACTGAATAACTTTACTACTTGAATCTGTCAGTTAAATCGAATAACATTTAAATTGAAGTAGAAATGAATAAGGAATCAAATTCTAGAATTTTCATTATATGTTGAAGAAATGAATAGTAACTATCTGTTTAAGAAATGAACAGTAACTATCTGTTGAAGAAATGAACAGTAGGTAACTGTCAACAGATATCACTTTCTGGGAAACGAGGTGACTGACGACAGATACCATTCTATGGAAATAAAGTTACTGTCAACAGCTACTGTAATAGTAGATAACTGATGATAGTTGCTGAAAGGTAATGAACAGTAAGTATCTGCCAACAGATATTACTCTATGGGAAACGAAGGTTGCTGTCAGCAGTTAACAATTGATGAACACGAAAGCTGACAACAGCTAGACACAATCAACGCAACTGCTAAAATCTATACTTAGAATATTTTCAACAAAGAAATATCAGTCGTGGTATAAGAACCAGATTTCAGACTTAACCAGGTGAATGACGATGGTTTTCCTTTGTCTGAAGAATTCAAAATATCTGAAGAAATTTCTGGAAAATAATCGAATAAGCTACTTCGATGGAATTTCTGAAGAAAACTCAAGAATCTACTGGATGAACATCACCAAACCATTTTCTAAAATATTTCTGGATCAAAATACAGTAAAACGCAACTTTCATAAAAACAGAGCATAAACTTTTCTGAACTTTTGAAGAACAGTCGAAGCCATCTTCCTTTCTTTAAATCTCATATAAACATGCAAACAGAACTGAATATATGCTTTCACTGAGTGATCAAGAAACAGAGTTTACTTGCCTGGATTCTGCAACACAACAACAGCGGAAAGTCCAGCAAATTTCTACGCACCGCTCGTCTTCTTTTTAAAACTTTGAAAGGATTTTGTTCGGCTTCTTCAGAGAGAGAGCACCGCTTCAAAGTAATTTGATTTGAAAATAATGATGCATGAAGCAGCTTATCATCCTATTTATATGATTTAAAATGCCTAAGGAAAGAAAACACGTTTAACCAATATGCAACAGAAATCTTAAAAGCGCACTCTGTGTGAAAATAAAGTGATGCATATGGAAACCGAACAAATTTTAGTTAAAACAAAGAATTCGATTGGCTTGAAGAAATCGACTAGACACCTGTTGAAATTGTATTCCTAATATCTAAATATCAACGCAAAACATAATGAAGGCTGATAAATGCGTAAACATGGAATCTGAAATTTAGCTTCTAAACAAAGAAAGCCAAACAATATCTGATACTTGAAACGCAACTGAAATAAGAGTTGAATAACATAACAATGTAATTCTTTAAATCTCATAACTTACTAATTGTGGACTATAGAAATTTCTGGGCGTTACATTACCAATCACTTATTATGGAGGGATTTATTCGGAGAATTATTTGGATATAATAAATGAAGTCCGATCCTAACTTGTACATACTATATAAATCAATGTGAGTTTTCTTAACATGATTTTATTTTATCAAATAAATATAATATATTTATTTAATATGTTTGATAAAATTTATTTAAAACAACATATAAAATCGCTTTTCTAAGTTGTTGAAAAAATAAAAGGATCGGATCGTTGGTTCTAAACATTCTTCAAAGATAAACAACATAGATTAAAAAAACAACGAACTGATTGAGTTGCAATAACTCTGGTTCTTGAAAGTTTAAGCACTGAAAGCTATAGTGAGTTTGGGTAGAAAAACCAAGCAGAAAAAATACTCAACATACTCTGTGAAAATTGAATTTAAATATTTAAAATATGTATGAATCAAAACTGTAAAGAAATACTTAAATGTTCGTTTCTGAAAGTTCGAAGCCACTGCTTCTACGTCACCTTCTTCTGAACTGAAAGACTCTACTAGAAGACTTTGATTCAGACAAAAACTTGTACAAATCTACCTCAGCTGAGACTCATCACATTACCCAAACCGAGACTCCTAGACTCCACGCGGCATATGTTTAACGTCTCTATGCCAAGACTACAAGAACAAATTTTAACGTCTTTGTGCAAAGACAATATTCATCTAATCTAATTAACTCATCTAATCTGTTTCAACTCGCTTTTATATATGTGAGTGATATGTGCATGTGGTTATTTTGTTATAGTATATTCTCTCATTCATCTTCACACGATGTCCTCTATGTAATGATCTTCAATTCATTCGACGACCTCTTTGAAACTCTTGTCTATTGTTGTTGCGCTCTTTTCATTTGAATTTGCTTCAGTTCAGTTGTATTTATAGCCTCTGTTCTGAACTTTGGGCATAAGTTTCTAGTTACTGCAAAAGTTTTCTGCAAAGTTCTGACTCAATGTACTTGTCGTCCTTTTCTTCGTAGAGGTTTAGTTGAGGTTATTTATGATCTTCAACCACTCTTTGATCTTTTGTCGTAATGTGTAAATCAGTTTGAACTTCTCTTGTTCTGACATTAGTTGATCTTGTTCAAACCGATTTGTTCGTATGAGCTGATAGCCTGTGATAATACGATTCAATCTTATCTATTCTATTCCTCAGGCTCTGTTTTAAACTGATACACTGATCAGTTCTACTCTTGATATAATGCGAAGCTCCAATGTGATCTGTTCACTGAACTATTCTGTTATGATATATCCTTATATGATCTAAACTGTTCTATTCTTCTTAACTAAGCTACTCTTTTTCGCATATAATATGAACTGTTCTGTGTTGTTCTTGCTCTGATCTGATTCGTTATGCTCTTCTCGTTTGATCTGTTTTTATCTGATTTTCTTCTCTGAGCTGATCTCACATGTTCTGAACTGTCCTGCTGATCTGATCTGCACTTTCAATTCTGATCTGTTATGAACCGTTTCTCTACAACTGACCCCAGTTCTTCACTTAGTACGGTTTAGTCGATCTAATCTAAGCTCTATATGTCATGTTCTATTTTCAGCTTGATCTCAATACTCAAATAAACATATTGGAAACATAACAACAAGTTTTATTCATAAAAAGTAAAAGATTGATTTGTTTCCAGATCAAACGGTTGTTTTATGAATCAAATAGATATCTAATTACTATATATACTATTTGTTTGGTTATAACTTATTTGAAATAACGTATGAATTATGTGTATAAGTTGTTATAAAATATTCGTTTAAAAATAAGTTGATAATATGTTTAAATGAACTTATTGTAAAAAGCTTTGAGATGTGATGTATTTAGTATTATAAGATTTTTTTAAAAAAAAATCATCAAAAGATCATTAGGAAAAAAAATTATCAAAACATATGGAGAACATACTCTAACTTACTATTTTCAAAACAACTTATTATTTTGATTTTTTATAAGCAATTTTTTTTTTTAGATTACCACCCAAATTTTGTATGGCTTATAAATTCTCCTAAACACTCTAATAGTGAAACTAAAACGCTATGTTTTTTAAACAATAAACACGTTTAGAGGGTATTTGGCAGAGCTTATAAGCTCTAAAAAACAAATTATAGGCTCTAAAATTCTGTTTCACAATTTTTTTCAAAGTGGTTTAGAAAAGTAGGGTAACTCATTTTTTTAAAAAAGATATTTTAGCATTTTATATTAATAAAATATCCTTGCATATTTTCTTAAATTTCCCCATTGATATTCACATATTTTCTTAATAAAATCTCAACCTAATAGGGTATTTTGATCGTACAACGATTACTTCTTCCAATTACAATAATCGAATGAATTACCATTTCAAAGTATTATAAAACATCTAAAACATACACATGACACATATGAACATTCAAACCAACGAATAGCCACAACACATGCATAAACAATTCAAAAACTCGAAGAATTTACGTGGTTCGATCAAGGATAGATCTATATTCAAGGGTGTCTCCACTCAAAGAATTACCAAATCAGTTTAAGGAACAATTCATCAAGATTTACTCTAGTATCTACACTGTACGCAACACTCGATAAACTCTCTTGAACACTCAAGCCATTATTGTTCTCTTCTGATTACCTCTTGTGGAATTGTGGCAGTAGATGATCAGTTTCATGATCTCTTCACTCATCATGCTTGCATCTATTTAGAGTGTGATCTACAAGATATCATACAAAGTCTACTAGCAGGTAACCAACCTGAACCAACCAGTAACCGACTTGAACCATCCTTGCTCATCCTTCCCACTTCTACCAAGGCTGATATAGTGACACACACCTCCTTTGCTCGGTTTCTTCATCGGTTCTTTTTTTCTTTATTCCATGTATCAATACTTTTTAGTTGTGTGATTTAAATAAGTTCGTCAAACATATTAAACTTATTTTTAAAATAGGATCATACAATTTATAAGCTACATATGACAAAAGATAAGAGTTTATAAATTATTTTAAAGAAGTCAAGACAAACACTTCCTTAATACGATTAATCGCGAGTTTATCCTTTTCTTCCCACGTTTTGTCGTGGAGAGGTCTGTCTCTGAATCCTATAGTTAACCCTATTTTCTCTATTATCATCTTTTTCAAAAATAAAAGCAAGTGGATTTTGAATGTCAATTCAAGACTTTTGTCAAGTAACGGTAAATGATGAAAAAGACGAGATAACTTTACTTTCATCATCTTTTCTTCTCACAACATGCCATTATACGTTATTGGCTTCAGCATTTTTCTGTGTCTTGTACTTTAATGTTCTTACAAATTAGAAAGCTTTGACCATGTTTTTGAATGTTAAGTTTTAATATAACAATTTCTAAGTATCCATTACTTCAGAAGTATATATATATATTTTTTAAAAGTTAACACATTAATGGGCTAACCCCTTGTATAGGTCAGAGGCCCCTTGGCCCATACAGGTTGGTAAATCGAGGGATATGCACGAGTAGGCAGGGGCCGGGGAGAGGACAAATATAACAGACTAACTCACAGAGCATATCCCCACAATATTTCAATGGGGAATATGCTCCACACGAGAATCGAACCCGTGAAGCCGGGGAAGTTACTCCCACGTCACCCCAGGTCTTACCAACTCGCCTGTGCCCCTGGGGGCTTTAGAAGTATATTTTAGTGCGCACAAAGGTTGGAAAGCAATCGATTGGTTTTGTTTCGAATTAAAATGAGTAAAAACAGTGAATTCATTTTTCTGCCGTCCGAATCAAATTCACAAACTTTGTTTGGAAGCCGATTCGACCAAATGTTGATTATTTCGGTTGGTTAACTAGAAAAATATAAAAAAAAATTAGTTGAAAAACCAAATACAATAATATTAAGTTGTTGATTTACATGTAGTGTAGAAAGAAAGAGGGAGTTTAAGATTTACTTATGTAAGATATATTAGACATATTTAGATACTTTACTATTGTCAATTTTTCACTAAAAAAAATAAAAATATATTGGTGATAAAGATTTCGAAAGTTGCGGGTTTCCGAGGTTGTCTCGTTATATGACATTGTAGAATGGGTGTATCGAATGAAATGGATCAAAAATTAACGAGGTGAAAGAATGGTCCACCCAATGTATATAACCATTTTTATGTAAAAGCAACTTAACGTTAGGTTTACTTTTTTTTTTTTAATATTTTTCAAAAGAAAATAATAACATCGAACTGATTAAATCATAATAATATATGACCTTTTAGAAAAGAAACTCTTGAACAAAATAATAAAGAATTTTTTTCGATCATTATGATTTAACCGAAAAATTTACTCACCCCTATATAAAGTACATAAAAGCTACTTACAGTTTAACTGAATTTTATGAAGTACTTTATGTAATTCATACGTTGTCCAAGAGTTTGATAGGCTCGAAATATAGTATTTATTAACTTTTTCTAGAGGTTATTTTTTGAGAAATCAACTTACTAATTCAACCATTTGCAGCTTATAACATGTTTAAACTTTAAACAATGATATCGTTGCATCTTGTTTTTTAAAATGTTGTTTTTAATCTTGAAAGGTACAAAATATACCTAATAAATTACAAAATCTCAGATATACCATCACAGATTCAATCACACAAATTCCAAAATATGCCTTGGAATATTTATTAGCAAAAATTTCATAGTACCATATACATATATATATATATATATATAATTTAATGATTTATGATAAGTAAAGGATATTATAAACTAACCAAATCATAATCTTGAAATTGTTAAAATATTCTCTTCCAATATCTTAGTAGCTTGATTTTAACACATGGATCATAGAAGTTGTGTGACGTGGCCTTGTAATGTCTTGTGGGTTGATCACGAGATTTTATGGGGAGCGTAAGCGTCACCAATTCGAAATATTCCAACCAATTAAATTGATTATTCCTATGTGCCTAATTAATTATTTGTCTCATTTAGCTTTGATAATAAAAGAAGGGCGAAACCGTAATCTAACCCAGCCGTCCCCCCTACGGCCATGCCACTCGCTTTTATTATAAAAAAAATCATTATTTTGAATAAGACAGGCAAACGAGATTAGAAATATTAACGTTAGGCGTTGGTCCTTTTGACAGCAACCAACCTTTTAAACTTCGAAATTCAAATCTGTTGTTGTACGCATGCAAGCAGAGATGAAATCTCTTATCCAGCAGCATGTCAAAATCCCATATTTTGTCATTTTTCGAGCTTCGAAACTGAGCTTGAATGGCAGTTTCTCTTGAGCAGGAGTAGTTCGTTTTCCTTTGTGGTTAGTTTTCTGGGGGGGCTTTTTTTGGTGTTAGAATGGATTGTGTAGCTGGGAAGAGTAAGAAAAAAGATGGGTCCGAGTCATTTAGCAGTGACTCGGTGACTGAATCGAGGAAGAGCACGAGCAGTGGTAGCAGATCGAGTTCTGCTAATTCTTGTTCAGCTAAATTGGGTTGGCCTATTGGCCAAGCTCTGGTCACTGATAAGTGTTTGAAGAAGGGTTCGTTTGAGGAAGAACGCAAGACGATTCCGACTGCTAAGAGTGGTGCAGATGATGAGTCTTTGTTGCAGAAGGAGAGTTCAAAGTTTTCAGGTCATTTAATTATGCTTAAAATCCATCATCTCCCAATCTATTTCTGTTTTAAGGTTGTGTTGATGTGGTCGAAACGAAGAATTAAATCATCTGATTGATTACGTTCGTAACAGCAAATTTCACTTCCGTTAGCGTAGAAATTTAGATATTTTTCCCCTGCTCTTCACTTTTGTATAGGTTTTATCAAGATATTTGTAAGTGAAGTTAATAGTGTCTTCCCTTAATCAAATTTTTGCTTCCTCTGGTTGTGTTTGAATTTTTGTTATGATGCTTTTTGTTCCTTTTCATTTTGTTAGTGTGAGTGGACGCTATGTGATGTTACTGGTGTTTACTTCATGTATTTGTTATGCTAGTCAATGCATCTGTCAGATCACTACCAATAAGACAGCATTAGTGTGCTGTAATGCAAGAATTCGAAGCATAGTTCGGATGTGTTGTGATTCTGAACTTAGTTGGAACTGAATTTATTCACCAAAGTATAAAATTTGAAATGTGTTAAAGTGAATCTCGCCTCACTAGAACTGCCCTCTATTGCTGCAGAAATGGAAATGATGAGAGAGCGTTTCGCAAAATTGTTGCTTGGTGAAGACATGTCCGGCAGTGGTCAAGGGGTTTGCCCAGCATTAGCCATTTCAAATGCCATTACCAATTTATGTGGTAAAGAGTTTTCGGCTTGCTTTTTTGTGAAGTTTTCCTTCTCGATTAGTATCAAAGAATTCGAAGAATATCTTCAGTTTTTGCTTAGACTAGTTTTTGCAATTGTGCTTGTGAGAGGTTCATGACATGTTGGTGGTCTTGTCATTTAGCTACTGTGTTTGGGCAATTGTGGAGATTGGAACCAATTCCTTGCGAAAAGAAAACAATGTGGAAAAGGGAGATGGAATGTTTGCTTAGTGTGAGTGATCATATAGTCGAAATGATACCCTCGTGGCAAACCTTTCCTGACGGAAAAAAGCTTGAGGTAAACTCCCTTTCGAAGCATTTTCGTGGTTTTGTACTTTCTTGCTGAAAAATTTCTTGCTTTTACCTTTGATGTGGTTCTTTTTTCCCCTTCAGGTGATGACTTGTCGACCTAGATCAGATCTATTACTTAATCTCCCTGCTCTTCGCAAACTTGACAACATGCTACTTGTAAGAGTTTGAATCTGCCCTTTGGCCCCTTAACAGCTGGATTGAGCATTAAAATCTAGTTTCTTTTACTTGGTATTGTAGGATATGCTCGACAGTTTCACAAATACGGAATTTTGGTACATTGATCAAGGCGTATCAGCACCAGAGGCTGATGGCTCAGCGTCATTTCGAAAAGTTGTCCAGAGGCAGGAGGAGAAGTGGTGGTTGCCCGTGCCCCGTTTACCTACTGGCGGTTTCCCTGAGGAATCAAGAAAGGAACTAACTTCAAAGCGTGAATGCGGGAGCCAGATTCTTAAAGCAGCTATGTCCATCAACAGCATTGCTTTGGCTGAAATGGAAATCCCTGAGATGTATTTCGAAACTCTTCCAAAGGTTTGATTCCTAAAATTTAGACCTAGAGCAATAATGGTCTTTTACTTATCAACTAGTAGTGAAGAATATCAATCGTTGCTGAACAAGTATGGATGGACATGTTATAGAACGGAAGAGCATGCCTTGGGGATGTCATATACCGCTACATCACTTCCGAACACTTCTCCTCAGAATGCTTGCTTGATTGTCTTGACATGTCTTCCGAGCATTGCATTTTGGAGATTGCAAACCGGGTCGAGGCTTCAATCTATGTTTGGCGTCGAAGACTTCACTCCAAAACCGCTACTCATCCAACTCGTTCTGCTGCTAAATCGTCTTGGGAGATGGTCAAAGATCTCATGGTAGATGGAGATAAGAGAGAAGTACTTGCTGAAAGAGCTGAAGGCCTCCTACTTTGCCTGAAACAACGGTTCCCTGGACTCGCACAAACTACATTAGATGCAATGAAAATACAGTTCAATAAGGTCTAAATCCACACAACTTTTCTTCAAAACAAATTCTTTTTTCTTATATGCTCATTGATTTTCCCTTACCTTTCAGGATGTCGGAAAGTCCATCCTCGAGAGCTACTCGAGGGTCTTGGAAAGTTTGGCTTTTAGTATCGTGGCACGTATTGACGATCTACTGTACGTAGATGACTTGACTAAGCAATCCGACAAGCTTTCATCGGTACCTAGAGTGAGTGTAATCTCTCACAAAAAGGTGTCATTCCCATATTCTGTGCCTGTCTCGGGCACTCCTTACCGGACATCATTCACAACTCCCAGCTTTTCACCTGCTCTGATTAGCCCTGCTAGAGGACAGGAGAGAACACCATTTCTTGGCGTAAATTGCAACAGACCGCCTCGTCGTGGCCTCGGGGTTAAACGAGTCCTGACAAACTATCTTGGCGGTGATGTAAAACAGAAGACTTGTGGCAATATTTTAGAAGGTGGCTTGGATTCTGGTTCGAGTAGATATACTGACGGAATAGCAGCATCTCGTCTCAGCATGGAACAGAAGGATCCTTGCTCAATCCCAACTGAGTCGAAGTCACGACAAATAGATCGGTAAACTTCATGGAGAAAGAGGAAGAACATAACATGTAAGAAACACAAAAGGCTTTTTTTAGAGGACTTGTAATGGAATGAGACATATATGCCAGTGGACTCGTTTTCACCTTGATTTCTCAATTAGTCTGTTACATTATCTTGATGTCTTACCACTTCAAATGAATTCGAGATTCTTGTGCACTCATCTATGTCCTAATTGGAAAAAAAATAAGCAACACAAATATCCTGTCCAGGAATTTGAGACCTACCAAAATCAGTTTAATCCCCGTGTTTCTTGTAGTGTTCTTCCCACACACACTTGTTAGGCGAATAGGGTGTTTAAAATCTGGGACCAGACTTTTCTGTTCTTTTATAAAGATGTGAAACAAAAATAATCAATTATTATTGCATTTCCACTTAATTGAACCACATACTCCGGCAAATGATGTTTTGATTAGAAAGTGCACTACTTGATACTAACTTTTTAAAAACGTTATTAGTATGTTTGGATAAGATTTTAATAAATTGTATCTAAAAAATATTTTTAAAAAACTAATTTTGAAGTACACTTTTTAAAGAACAGGTGAAATATGTTTTATAATACTTTTAGAATACAAAATATAGGTAAACATTATACGAATGGTCAATTAAATTTTTTATATGATTAGTTATTTGAATGATATTTTAATACCACTTCTTAATTATAAATCATTTTTTAAAATAATTATCTAAAAAAAATTTAATTTAAAATTTTTTTTATAAAATAGTTGTCCAAACACATACTTACCTTCAAAAAACTTTCAAAACGTTTTGCAAGATTTCTAAAAAGTACTTCTAAAAATTTGTCCAAACGGAGCCTGAATTTTGTGAAACAGATATTCGACCAAACCAACTCAAAAATGTTTTTAGAAAGTTATTATCTTTCACTCAAATATAAATCGTATTGACCCGTTTCCTCGAGACCTAGTCACTACTTGAACCTAAGGACAACACACAATAAAGTAACTAAACACTGATCTATTATACTATCATTGTTTTGATTAGCAAGTGCACATTGGAGATTTCTTGGTATTATACTATCTCAAAATTCTTTTTTCACGCCATCCTGCCCCGACCACCCTACCCAACTAATTGTTGGTCCCAGGTGGAGAACCTCGAGATAGAAATATTAAATTGAAAAATATAAATGGACACCGAGAATTTTACGTGGAAAACCCCTAAAAGTTATTAGGGTAAAAACCACGGGCAAAGACCGTTATCTAGGTTAGAACAAAGCAAGGACAATAGTAGATCGGTCTAGAGCATATTGGATGAGATCAGCTTAGAACCAGATCGAAGCAGTTTGACGCACAGATCAGAAACCCAGCTAAGTAAAGACAACTTAGCAAAATAAATTTAAGAATGTTTTGAGGTTTCGTAGATGTGATGTGTTTGACCCCTCTGCATTGATTTTTAATCGACGGAGATACTTTGAGCTAATTCCAGATACGCAGAGATTTGGTTCAAACTGAAGACGGCTCAGAGTTGCTAAAAATGAAAATTCATTTAATGGAGACGTACGCACATCGTACAAGCATTTATTTCATCGCAAGAATTTCAATTTGGATACACTCGACGTGTCTAATGATAACATTTATTACCGTTGTATCCAAAGGGTATAAATAGAAGAGCAGATCAGCTGTGAGAAGGTTACAAGACCGACCGATTACGAGCTACGATTTTATTCACGATCTTACAAGCTTTCGTAAGAAAAAACAGAGTTCTTCTATTAAACCAGCTCACAGCCAGTGACACATACGCACAGATTGCTCCTATCAACTATTGTGTCACACGAAACATTTATACACACACTCTGTAGTGTTGAGTTATCACTGTAAATCATAAACAGAGAGTGTTGAGTGTTAGACTTATACAACCATCTTAAAGCTGTGTTATTTGTATTTCGAACCAGATCGCAGGTCTGAGTTCTTTGGTTTATTGCTAGGAGTTCCTGCAGCTGCTGGTTGTAGGATCGGATTTGTACAAGGAGTTGTATAAATCAAATCTTCTAGTGAAATCCTTTCCGTTGAGGAAGAATGAGAGACGTAGGAGAATTAACTCCGAACTTCCAGAAACAAATCTCTTGATTCCTTATCTTTTACATTCACTCATTTAATTGTTCACTGTTGAATCGTGTTCTTTCCGCATAAAATTAGTTTATTACACGAGACAACATCAATCACTGAGAACCCTCAAAACTGGTAACTCAGCTTAGAGGTTTGCGTCGAGCAGTAATATATTTCGAAACTAGTTTTCAAGCAAAATTAGCAAAGGAATTCATGTTAGAGTAGGTGCCCAACTAGCCAACCTGTGGCGTGTGGGTTCTTGTTGACTCTTTGTAAACGATATTTATTTATGAAATTCGTATTCTTTTATAGCATTCTTTATCTTCATTATTTTATAATGTTAACAATTGTGTTGTATAAAGACCTAGAATGCACCATAGTGTATGTTAGATTTGATAGTGGATATGATGGCTATCATGAAACACATCTAATAGTCACTGTGTATTCTGAATTCGTTCCTAGTCGATTGGGCCGTCAAAATGAGGATAAGGCCGCCCGAGTTTGAGACTAGCATCTGCGATGTGAAGTACCACGTTTCATTGGTAGGGAACATTGTGATGTTCTGAGCATGCAGATGGATAGTGACCTGGTGATCTATCGAACTACCCTCGTTCGGACTTTCCAAGTGGTTACCATTTGTCGAGTGGATTAAGTCCGAGGTCTTGGTTGTACAGATTAGCCCTTACTACTCGAAACGTCATTGAGACTCTACATGATAGGCGCCTCACTTTGACCCGTTTACCGACTCAGTTGGGGACATCGGGTGGCGGGATTGTTGGAAAACCGTGGCGGATCCGGATCCCGCATCCCGGTGGCGCAGCGGAAGTTTAAAAATAAGCATCGGGAAACATTCAATACAATGAAAACAGCACTATAAACCATTCATAGGGCGTTTCTCGGGGTGTTACCTTGCTGGCGACAGGCGCCTGCCTCCAACCAGAATCACAGCGAGACTGGCTCTTCACGGTAGGCGGCGGTAGATTACGTCTAATCAAGTCCACGACCGGAAGCAAGGTTCCTTCGTCAGCCTGCACTAGAAGGCCTGACAAGATCAGCACGGACGGAAACTCCTCGAAAAGTTGGCCGGAACAAATTCCGGCGAGGGGCGGCGGCGATATGAGGGAGAGGAGGGGGCGGCGGTTTGGAGAGCTAGGTTTAGATGTTGTGTGTGGTGTATTAAGCCCTAATCACCTTTATTAATTAGGTTGGTATATGGGCTTGAACCGGCCCATTGGACTTGGGTCAGGCCCAAGTCCTATATGAACATTCGGTTCATTTAAATCACCACGGTTTCATCATAACTCCGATCGTCGATCAGATCGGATCGATCGACTCAGTTTCCAAAACTGAATATTATGATGTGAAAAACGATTTTTCAGATACCTAGTCCAAAATGACCGTTTTGCCCCTCGACAGCGGGAAATCACGATTTGACCCCTGTTGACTTTTAGGAAGTCGCACTTCCCAAAATCCTCTTCCTATGCTCAACACATTGAGCTCAGTTTCCGTGCGGGAATCTTGAATCCAGTACTTGTGTGACCCTCAATGGTTCAGGGATACAGCTAGTCGTGGGCCCACAACCATTGTGGCTCCGAAATCACAATTTCGGACTTGCCCAACGGATCATGGTAAAGCGTCTAGCAACTTCGCCCCATGATCCCCTAGGTATCACTGATAGTGCCTGCAAGAACCAGTTGGTCGTGGTTAGCGTACAGTACGGTCCTTTCAATCCATATATCCCGATCAGATCAACGACCATTGGTAAATCGAGAGTCGCTAAAGATCCGATAGCTATGCATACATCTTGGAGGTCGAATAGTGACATCGCGAGTGTAACTAGGTAAACCCATTTACCTAAAACACTTCTAGTACTCTGGCCAGAGATTTATACACTATTATCCCCTCAGATAGCATAGGATATCCACGCATGTAAGCGAGCGGTGAATCCTCGACAACGAAGCATCGACTCCTACATGCATCAGGATCTCACCCAATCCCGCCGCCTAATGACCCCAAGTGAGTCGGCAAACGGATCAAAGTGAGACGTCTATCATGTAGAGTCTCAATGACGTTTCGAGTCGTGAGGACTAATCAGTACAACCAAGACCTCGGACTTATCCACTCGACAAATGGTAACCACTTGGAAAGTTCGAACGAGGGTAGTTCGATAGATCACCAGGTCACTATCTATCTGCATGCTCAGAACATCACAATGTTCCCTACCAATGAAACATGGTACTTCACATCACAGATGCTAGTCTCAAGCTCGGGCGGCCTTATCCTCATTTTGACGGCCCAATCGACTAGGAACATGTTCAGAATACACAGCGACTATTAGATGTGTCTCATGATAGCCTTACCAATGGTCGTTGATCTGATCGGGATATTTGTGTTGAAAGGATCGTACTGTACGCTAACCATGACCGACTGGTTCTTGCAGGCACTATCAGTGATACCTAGGGGATCATGGGGCGATGTTGCTAGGCGCTTTACCATGATCCGATGGGTCAGTCCGAAATTTTGATTTCGGAGTCGCAATTATTGTGGGCCCACGGCTAGCTGTATCCCTGAACCATTGAGGGTCACACAAAGACTGGCTTCTCGATTCCCGCACGGAAATTGAGCTCAATTTGTTGAGAATAGGAGGAGGAAGGATGGAAGTGCGACTTCCTGAAGGTCAACAGGGGTCAAAATGCAGTTTCCCTAAAGTTTGGGCTAGTTTGACTATCCTTGAAACTTGGAGGGGCTAAACTGCAATTTTGGACTAGGTGGTCTGAAAAATTATTTTCGTATCATAATACTCAGTTTTGTAAACTGTGTAGATCGGTACGTTCTGATCGTCGATCGTGATTATGATGAAGCCACGGTGATAGAAATGAAACGAATGTTCATACGGGACTGGGCCTGACCCAGGCCCATTGGGCCGGTTCAAGCCCATCACACCTCTATATATATATGAGTGTGCCCTAGGGTTTGAATACAATACTACACTCCAAACCCTAGACATAGCCGCCCCTCTCCTTCCTCTCCCACTCTCGGCCGCCGCCTCCTCCACGCGCAGCAGTCCGCCGCCGCGTGCCGCCTTTCGTGGTTGGACTTGTTCCGACCGCCTCGATGAGGATTCCGTCCGTGATAAATTCATCACGTTTTCTAGTGCAGACTGACGAAGGGATCGTGATTTCAGTCGTAGATCGGATTCGGAGAACGACAATCGCCAACCTTTGAAGTGCCAATTTCCTCGTGAAATTTGTCGGAGCCAGGCGCCTAGACGCCAGCAAGGTACCAAATCTAAACACCCTATGCATGTTTATTACTGTTATTATTATTATTATGTATTGACCGTTCCCGGTGCAAAATTTTGAAATCTTCCGCTGCGCCCCGGGAGCGGGATCCGGATCCGCCGCTGCGCCAATAGTTCATTCACCCCCCATGAACTCCCGAGCTTGTTTTTCGATCCTAACAAAGTGGGCTGATCAGATTCAGACGAAAGTACTTCCAGCAGTTCGTCTAGTGAAAGTGAGAAGGAAGAATTAATAATGAGGTATTCGACTTCTCAAATATTGAATTTACACAAGAGTTCCTAATTACAACACTAAATGAAATTGTCCATGAGAAAAAAAAGCTTTCGCAGACATTTGAGGGAAGTTAAAGCTGAGAGCAAAAGTCTTTCAGATAGATCAGGCTGTGAATAGTCTGAGGAATTAGATAGTCTGAAAACACAGCTGAGTAATCTGATAACCAAAAACTGCATTTTAAATCTGAGGAAATCAGTATTGAAAATCAAAGATTGAATCAACTAGTAAATACTTGGACTAAGTCTTCTGTTTCACTGACAAAGTTGCATGAAACTCAAAAGCCATTAAATGATAAAACTAGCTTAGCTTTCAATGCTAGTGAAAGCAGGTCAAGTGAAACTTGTACTCAGTCAGATCTGGCAAGAGACAAATTCAAGAAATTGAGTTTTGTCAAAGCCAGTGTGACACATGAACACCCTTGAGTCTGTCAAGTATAATGATCAGAACGAGACTCAACTGAACCAGAAAGGGCAACAATGTTTAGTATATGTTGAGCAAGAGAGTTCCAAGCCAAGCTGGCTAAAGAACATAACATTGGATTAAAATCCAATCCTTGTTCATCTGATCTGAACCAGCAAAGGCGCAACTCAAAGAGGGCAAGAAAACGCCAAAGCAAAAGGGTTCAAATGGAAAACAATCATAATGATCAAAATACGAGACATAATCTCAATAGATCGCGCATTGGTTATGAACGAACATTTTTGGATGCACATACTGGAAGATCTTTAAAGTGATTCATGTGTGGGTCCCAAAAGGATTAATACAATCTGGACCAAAGTAACTGGACACCAAAAATTTATTTTCTGTTTGGAGGTTACAGAGGAGAGCTACTGAGGAGATCTACATGATATTTGTAAAGAGGATGCTCAAGGCATATGATAAAAGACTCCAAGCTGTTGACATATATCAAGTAGAATAGTGGTTAAAAAATTCACATTTGGTGATAATTCAAAAGGTGAAACTGTAGGCAAAGGATAATATTGTCCAAGACAACACTTCTATTAAAGATGTATTAAATCTATGTTACAGTCTGATTAGCATTAGCCAAGTAACAATGATTATGTCGCAAATTTTCACCAACACACCAACACAGTTCAGAGCCCAGCCGGCTGGACTGCTCGAAATGGACGCATATCTGAAAACACTTACAAGGTGAATTGTTCAGATTATCTGGTAGCTGAATCTGCATACTTAATTGCTGATAGCTCTAAATCATGGTTGTGAAAATAACGCATGAATCATATAAATTTCAAAACTGATATTAAGATTATTAAAGATTTCATCTTTCACAGAAGATCAATTCTCATTATTTTCATTGTCTTTTGTATTAGTAGATTAGATTAGATTAAAGTCTTAAATCATTTGTAAACACAACGTCTATGCTGTTTAGAAAATATACTAGGAGCTCAGCTCTGGTGCTGTTTGATTGACTGGTTTATGAGACTTTGTATCTTATTTAAAACCTTCTAGTAAACATCCTTCTAGATTGGAAGGAGGAAAAACATAGAAGATAGTTTCGAACTCCCAAAAATAAATCTGACTCTCATCTGTCTTTTAATTATCTATAGTTCACTGTTTAATTGAGCTATTTTCGCATAATATTTTATTGCTCACGAAAATAGATTAGACTGGGTACTAGAATCAGTTGATAACTCGGTTGATTCTCAAAATTGAATTTAGCACAAAATTTTTAAAAAGAGTATATTCAAACCCCCCTTCTAAATTCTATGATGTTCCTTTCGATCTTAACAGTATATGTTTTGGTAATAAAAAACAACAAAAGTTTTTGAGGAAGTTCACCACTCAGTATAATTACGGGAAAAGTCAGCTCAACCGGATAAATAGATCATTCGGATAAACTAGGGTTTTTGGATAAATTAGACTCTCGGGAAAAAGGAGAGTGTTCGAATAAAATAGAGAAGTGCTTCCGGATAATATATAAAATCTAATATAATAAATCATTCGGATAAATGAAGAAGTTCTACGCTAGTTAAATACGCTCGAAAGATATCATCTGAAAAAGATACCTTCCGAATAAAGACACAGATAACGAAGATATTCTGGATAAAGGTGCAGATGAAGAGTTTTTTGGAGGAAAAGTTTTATTCCGAGTAAATTAAAGTTTTCTTTCGGATAAAGACACTCAAAGATTTCATCTGAATAAAGAAGATAACTCTGCTTCAAGAAGAAATCAGCCGCATAAAAATAATTTACTGCTTCATCTGAATAAAGAAGATAACTCTGCTTCAAGAAGAAATCAGCCGCATAAAAATAATTTACTGCTCAAAGAGTCTTTCGAATTAGCAAGATCACTCATCTAATAAGTTATAAGTAATCCAACCAAGAAATGGACAGTTTTCAAACCATAAAAAAATCCTTGCATTGTTATTTTTATGCAATTATTTAAATTTGCATCGGATATCTACGTATTACCAGTAACCGATGAACATATCTGCACCTGTTTTTCTTAAGTATTTTACCGGTACTAGGGAAGGTTGAGAAATAGATAAATAATAAGTAGTTATTAATTTAGTTTATTTTATTTTAGGAGTAATTCCTTCAAGTCAGGTACTAATATTTTTAATTACTAAGATTAAAAACAAAGGCAGCCCACAAAATAAATCGATAAATACCTGCGACGGCAAGAAAAGAGCTTCTCAAGATTCTTCAACAGCAGTTCTCGAGTGCTGCTCCAACGCGAATCTGCGACAGATGAAGCCCAGAGACAAATTGAAGCCCTTTGTAATCTTTTACAGCTTCTTCGATGGATCTGGCAGAGAAAAAGGGTGATGTCGGGGTAAATTGGTAATGTTTCGCTATTTCTTTGTAATCAACGTTATCGGACAACTTAACCCACCTAAATTGAAAGGCTACACAATCAAGCTGTAACAGGAAGAAAACTGCCCAATCCTGCATCCATGGATTCAAAGAAACTTGGCTACAAACGAACCAAACGGCGGATAAATTGTCAATCAAGGGTTATCAGGGGTACCAAACGCAGCCTAAATCATAACTCAATCTATCATTTTCTTATGGAGGGTCTCCTCCTCAACTTTCATTTCACTTCATCAATACCTTAATTATTTCGCAGTTATTTAATTCAAGATGTTTTGGGACAATTCGTGAGTGGGTCAAAGTCAAACAAGTAAATGGGAAAGCCTTGAAAAAGTGAACTACATAGGAAAACGCAACCACCACCTAATTGATATACACAGAAAAGATATGAATGAGCCATAGTCAATTTGCCTTTAAAATCTGTCTGCCAGTCTAACCAAAATTGTACCTTGCATGAATACTTGAGATAAAATATTGGAAATAGAGTCTTCACCTATAGTCACAAAAATTGAAAAAAAGAAGATAGGAGAAATGGACTATGAAAAGCGTAAAACCAAACTCTTGTCTGCCTTCCTTGTTTTTGTTTCTATTTGTACTTTGAAAGGTGGAATTGCAGAAGTAATAAGATGTAAAGAAACAGAGAGACAAGCTCTTCTCAAATTCAAGAAAGGACTTGTGGATGAATATGATGTTCTTTCATCGTGGGGAAGATCAGAATGTTGCAAATGGAGAGGGGTTGGATGTAGCAACAAGACCGGGCATGTAATAAGCCTCCACCTTAATGAAGAAACTCTCGACCAGTGGCATGCATTGAGAGGTAATCTTAGTAATAATATGTTGGAATATATGAAAACTCTTCACATGTCTGTGACTCTTCACATGCCCGTGACTCTTCACATGCACGAAGAGACACAATATATTGATTGTGTATTCAATATAGGCACTTGAAAAGTCACACATTTCCTATATATAGGAGCAATATTCTTAATTCCAAACACAACCCTTCACATCATTCTCTCAATTCTCTCCATTCTCTCCACGTTCCCACGCTGATACAGTGCAGGTGCGGTTCAGTTCGCCGGTGTAGCGTAGCCTCGTGCTTTCGGTTAGCTGCTCGGTTCCGTCGTTGTACCCTGAGAAACAGACACCACGCGCAGCTTGGTCTTTGGAAGCACTGGCGCGAGGTGAATCTGTTTTAAGGGAAATGTGTTAGAACACAGGCCTCGATTTACTTTCTGTTCCTGACGTTTCTTCAATCTGATTATTTCTTGTTATTCTATATTGTGTATGTTATTACCATTCTTTTGCCTAACAATCTTAAAACAGAGTCGTATAAATTATGGCTTCGAATGGTGCTGTCCCTACTAACCCTGCTGTCCCTGTGACTACGTCGGTTAACCATACCGAGAAGCCGGACAAGTTCAACGGTCTGGACTTCAAGCGGCGGCAGCAAAAAATGCTTTTCTACCTCACCACATTGAACTTGGCTAGGTTCCTCACAGAGGAGGTCCCTACTCTTAAGGAAGGGGAACATAATGCTGAATCTGTCAGCGCTGTTGAGGCTTGGAATCATTCTGATTTCCTATGCCGAAATTATGTCCTAAATGGACTGGCCGATGCGTTGTACAACGTTTTCTGTGAGAAGAAACGGCCAAGGAACTATGGTAATCCCTCGATCGGAAGTATAAAACCGAGGATGCTGGAGCCAAAAAATTCCTTGTTGGCCGATTCTTGGATTTCAAGATGCAGGATTCCAAGCCTGTTATAAGTCAAGTTCAGGAACTTCAGCTTATTCTCCACGATATTCATGCTGAGGGGATGACCTTAAGTGAATCTTTCCAGGTGGCTGCGAATATCGAGAAACTGCCGCCGGCATGGAAAGACTTCAAAAATTATTTGAAGCACAAACGAAAGGAGATGAACGTCGAAGAACTTATTGTTCGACTGCGAATTGAAGAAGACAATAGGAACTCTGAAAGGCGTTTATTTACTCCTAATGTTGCCAAAGCAAATGTTGTTGAACATGACGACAAATATAATGCGAAAAGGAAGCCATGGCCATCAGGAAAAGACTCTAAATTGGGAGCAAGGAAAGGCACTTTCAAGAAGAAATTCGTGGGGAAGTGCTACAATTGTGATGGAATGGGTCACAAGGCTTCGGATTGTAAGAAACCGAAGAGAGCCCGAGAGGCTAACACCGTGGATGACATCTCTCATGATGTCTCAAATATAAATCTATGTGCAGTTGTTTCTGAAGTAAATATGATTGGTTCAAATCCAAGAGAGTGGTGGATTGATACTGGTGCCACTCGACATGTCTGCTCCGATAAGGAGATGTTTGCTACTTTACAAGAATCCGAAAATGGTGAGAAGTTGTACATGGGAAATTCAGCAACTTCTGAAATCAAGGGACAAGAAAAGGTCGTCTTAAAGATGACTTTTGGAAAGGAACTGACTCTGAACAACGTGCTTTATGTCCCGGATATTAGAAAGAATTTGGTATCCGGTTCTCTGTTGAATAAGCATGGTTTTCGTATTGTTTTTGAGTCTGACAAGGTCGTTGTGTCTAAGAATGGAATGTGTGTTGGTAGGGATATGTGAGTGATGGATTGTTTAAGCTAAATGTAATGGCTATTAAGCCCAAAGTGAATAAAGTTAATCCTTCTACTTATTTGCTTGAGTCTCCTTATATGTGACATGGTAGACTAGGTCACGTAAACTACGATACAATTCGTAAATTGATTAATTTAAAAAACATACCTACATTCCAAAAAGACAAAAGCCACAAATGTGAAATTTGCGTTGAAGCAAAACAAACAAGATCGTATTTCAAAACAATTGAAAGAAATACTGAACCTCTTGATTTAATTCACACGGATGTATGTGATTTGAAAGGAGTGCAAACTCGTTGAGAAAACAAGTATTTTATTAACAATAGCACCAAATATTGTAGCATTCATCTTCTTAAAAGCAAAGATGAAGTAATAGACAAATTCATCTTTTACAAAAATGAAGTTGAAAATCAACTTAACAAAAAGATTAAAGCGCTACGAATAGATCATGGAGGAGAATATGAATCTCCATTGCCGAGCTATGCTAAGCATGGAATCAGACATGAGACAATTAGCATTGCCAAAAGGAAAAATTACGCTTTGAAATAAATGATGAATGCACTGCTTCCAAGTTCTGGTTTACCACACAACATGTGGGGAAAGATGTTCTGATAGCCAACTACCTTCTAAATAAAGTACCTCGAAAGAAACAATAAAAGTCCATATGAGTTATGGAAAGGAAGACCACTTTGCTATAAATACTTGCAAGTATGGGGGTGTCTTGCCAAAGTGATAGTACCGACTCCTAAAAGGATAAAAATAGGACCAAAAACTATTGATTGCATTTTCATATGATATGCTCAAATTTTTAGTGCTTATCGATTTCTTGTGTACAACTTTGAGTTCTCTGATATTCACAAGAATACAATAATGAAATCAAGAAATGTCTCATTCTTCGAACACGAGTTCTCATACAAGTCTCAGGAAGAACCCAGTTCTTCGAAAAGATCGCATGTCCAAGTGACACAAGACCAAGAGGTTGACGATGAGGTGGGACCCAGACAAAGCAAGAGAGCTACGATAGAGAAATCTTTGGGTCCATATTTCTATACTTTCCTGATGGAAAATGAACCTCAAAGATTTTAAGATGCCATAAATTCTTCTGAATGTCCTCTTTGAAAAGAGACAATTAATTCAGAGATCGAATCGACTCTGCAAAATCACACATGGGAATTGGTGGATTTTCCTCCTGGAAAAATATTTTGGGTTGTAAGTGGATATTCAAAAGGAAGATGAAGTCAGATGAAACCATTGATAAATACAAAACCAGGTTGGTAATCAAAGGTTACCATCAATAAGAAGGACTTGATTACTTTGATACTTATTCTCCTATGACAAGAGTAACCTCTATCAGAGTGATACTCGCTATTGTTGCATTGCAAAATCATTCTATACATCAATTGTATGTAAAAACTGCTTTTATAAATGGAGATTTGGAAGAAGAGATTTACATGGAACAACCTGTGTGTTTTTCTGCTCCTGGACAGGAAAACAAGGTCTGTAAATTGGTGAAATCCTTATACGGGTTAAAACAAGCACCAAAGCAGTGGAATAAAAAGTTTTATAAAGAAATGATTGAAAGTGGATTTAAAACCAATGAATGTGATAAATGTGTGTACATCAAAGACTCTGAATGTTGATATGTCATTTTGTGTATTTATGTTGATGTCATGCTTATCATTGGTAGTAATGATAAGATGACTAAATCCACTAACAAAATGTTGAGTTCAAGATTTGACATGAAACACGTGGGCCTAGCTGACGTGATTCTTGGAATCAAGATTCATCGCGCATCAAAATGACTTGTATTTATTCTGTCACACTTAACAAAATTCTCGTAAAAATTCAAAAAGAAGATTCAGCATTGGCTAAAACACCGATAGGTTCAAGTCAACATCTATTGAAAAATCGAAGTGATTGTATTTCTCAACTAGAATACTTTCGAGTTATTGAAAGTTCAATGTACTTAATGAGTTGTATAATGCCAGATATTGCGTTTGCAGTAGGCAAATTAAGTCGATTCACGAGCAACCCAGGAGCTGAACACTGGAAAGAAATTGTACGATTGCTATGATATTTAAGATATACTCATGACTATGGATTGCACTATAATAGATACCTGCTGTTATTGAAGGATACAATGATGCCAATTGGATATCTGATATGAAAGACTCGAAGTCTAATAATGGATTCGTTTTCACTTTAGGTGGTGCAAAAATTATGTGGAAATTCTCAAAGCAGACTGTAATTGCAAAATCCACCAGGAATCTGAATTTATAGCCCTCGATAAATGCAGTGAAGAAGCTGAATGGCTATGATTATTTGTGAAAGATATTTTGAGATGGCCTAAACCTGCGCCAACTATTTGTATTCACTGTGATAGCCAGTCTTCCACCGGTAGAGCTCATAGCAGTATGAATGATAAGTCTAGACATATACGTCGTCGGCACAATACCATTCGACAACTACTCTCGACTGACATTATCTCAATGGACTATATTGTAACGCCCCAAAATCCTTAGGACCATATTTATGCATTTCATAGATCATATGGGCCATTTTGGCAATTTTAAATATCATGTATCTGTTGAATTATTCATTCCAGCAGGTAAGATTTGCGCTACGGCTGATTTCAGCAGGTGACTCCAAGTAGCGATGCACGAGCTGATTTTAAAGCAATTGAAAAATGTTTTAAGGAGGTGAAATGATATCTTTAAAAGAAGGTTTGGTGTTTTACAAATTAAAATGATATGAGGGGAATTTTTACTAATTTTGAAGGTGTGTCATGCTTGATTTCTCAAGTAGCTTGCCACTAATACCTCTCATATAAAAACCTGTTTTCAAAGTAAGACTTTCATCATTTGCAAAGAAAAGTTTAAAGTGTTCTTCAAAGGAATTTAAGAAAGAATCGTGTGTTGCTCAAAGGAAGGATTCCTGCAGGAAATTTGCTGTTGTTGCAAAGCTTCGATAAGGCACGTAAAAGCTGATCTTTTTCTACACCATTTGAAGCATATATTGTGTTTTAATGGATCTACTTGTCTGTATGTTATTGATTTATCGAAAGTTCATGTTTGAAATGATTTAGACATGAAAAGGAAAGAAAGATGGGTTCGAAAATGATGTTTTGATGTTTATGATGCTTCCAGTTTATGTTTTTCAGAAAGTTTATGAAGTTTTATATGAACTGAGGATTCGAATTCATTCCCAGAAAAGTTATGAAAGTTCTTCTTGCAGTAAGCGAAATCATTGTTTAGATGTTACAGCGTCTTTGTAAATTTCAGCAGATGCACTGTTCATCAGCAGATGCGTCTTTCTTTATTAATGTCAGCAATTGTTTTCTTTTGATTAGGAATCAGCAGCTGCATTGTGATTTTAAATTCAGCAGTTGCTCTATTCATTTTAAGTACTGTTCATTCCAGCTGGTATTAGTCCTGCGACTGGTACTGTTCATTTATATAATCGTGTTAGCACTTTTCCTTGCGACTGATTGGTGTGCTAACGACGTCGTTCCATTTAGTTATACAAAGATCAGCAGGTAGTTTTGTATTTCGTCTGCTGATCACTCTAACGACACCGTTTCACTTTATACAAAGATCAGCAGGTAGTTTTGTATTCGTCTGCTGATCACCCCAACGACATCGTTTCATTTTATATTTATTCTTGCGACTGGATTCTTGTCTTGCGACTGAATTCTTATGCGTTGCGACTGGTACTGTTCACCAGCAGATGTATTTCATTTCATTTCAGCAGGTATTAGTCTTGCGACTGGTACTATTCATTGCGACTGGTTTTTTTTCTCAATCAGTTCCAGTTTAACGATATGTCTCCAAAGTCGAATTCAATACTCAGTAAAGTTTTAAAATGGGAAGTAGATGTTTTAAAATGATGGAACCCGATGTTTTACAGAAATTTTTAAAGAAAGATTGTTAAGGAACAAAAGATGTTTTAGATTATGGCATAGACAGTTAAGGTCACCAAGGAGAAGGGTGAGCAGTTGTCTAGATGTCGACTGCCCTTTCATATGAGCTATATGCTAAAACTGATATCGGGAGTCATTTTGATCAAAGTGCAACACGGACCAAATAGAACTTATATGCCATGATCACCTGAAATGAAATTGAAAGAAATGAGAAACTGGGCTATCTTCCCCTGTTTCTGCCATTGAAATGTTTATGAAAATGATACTGATATTGAAGTTCCTTAACATATGTATTGTACAGATGTCTGCCTGCGTTTTATGAAATTGTTACTACTCAGATTTTACTTGCTGAGCCTTTAGGCTCACTAGCTTTTAAAATGGTGCAGGTACGACAACTGATGGAGGAACAGCAGGTGGAACTTGAGTCAGCAGATGGGTGGCGTTGTGTTTATCCAAGGCCTACGTTTTCTCCGTGTCATAGTTGTATTGTTTTGATTAGGTTGTGCTGTATTAAATCAGTAGCAATGGTTGTATATTTTTATCGAATAGCAGCTGTTGTAAACCGCAATTGCAAAGTTATATGAAATACCCTGTTTCCGCAAAAGCTTTTAGAAGTAGCGCGCGTATTTGAGTACCTGCTGAATCTTCGAAATGGTCTTGTGTTTTATTTCCTTTGAGTTATAAGAAATGCAGCTTATAACAAATTATCTTTTAGCCCTTCTTTTATCCGAAAAATTTTGTTTACCTCATTTCTCGTGGCCCCGTTGGGTTCGGGCGTCACAACATAAAGCCAAAGGATAATCTTGCAGGTCCATTAACCAAAGGGTTAAATAGAGAGTTAGTCGCAAAGCCATCGAGGGGAATGTGACTTAAGCCTATAGAATAAGTTGTTGCAAAGGAAAATACAACCTATTCTGACTGGAGATCCCAAGAACTAGGTTCAATGAGACAACTAATTGCACTGACTTGATAGATCACTGGGAGGGTTACCCTCATCCATTCCTGTGATGAAACAGTGAGAGTGCAGGATAATCATACGACTTTTAATTATTCTGGATGATCATAAAATTAGTGATATTCTCAAAAAATCACCTATGCGAGAGAGAAGTGAGGTCGCTTCATAAGAATTGCAAAGCTCAAATCTACAAACTTTCATAGAATCAGGCTGGTGTTCATGACCAAAATGAACACAATCATGAGAACTGAATTGTATCAGGACGAATCCGATGTGAAGTACATTCTGAGTTACACAAACGGTAGAACATTCACCGGTAAATGGATGTGCTTTACGAGGAAAGGTTCAAAGGGTAGAAACTACCTCTCCTATGCAGGATTCAACCATAAAATTGTATCACAAGATTTCTATCCTTATAAATTTCATTCATGTGGGGGATTGTTGGAATTGAATGAAATGTGGGCTTCTTCTTGGGATAAAGTGAAAAGGGAAAATAATGTGGTTGTGTCTCACATTATTTAACAATACAATTGGGGTTAGTTGATATAACGTTTATTCTAATGATTTGTAAGCTTGTCTAGTGGAAAGGCTCTCTCTCGTGCGTGTCTGCGCAGGAGGGGTGCAAATCAAGGGTCCGATTTGCACAGGAAAGGCTTGACTTGTGTGCGTCCATAACCTGGGCACGACGAATGTCACCGTTCAGGACCAAAAATAGTCACATAGTCTAACCCCACTTTTGCTAAATTTTCCTTTTCCGTTCATGGCTCTTCACATGCATGAAGAGACACAGATGGTGTATTCAATACAGGCATCCCAAAGGACTACCAGTACATGACCTCTGGGTATGCCTAGGCAGCAGAAGAGTCTCACGTTTGTCTATTTATACAACCACTGTTCTCCATTCCGAAACACAAAACTTTCTCCATTTTCTTTATGTTTCCACACTGATACAGTGAAGGTTCGGTTCAGTTCGCCGGTGCAGCGTAGCCTCGTGCTTTTGGTTATGTGCTCGGTCTCCTTCGTTGCACCCTGAGAAACAGACACTACACGTAGCTTGGTCCTTGCACTCAGGCGGGGTGAATCTGTTTTAAGGAAATCGTGTTCTAACATAGGCCTCGGTTGTGTTTTGTTCCTACCACTGATTTTGATTCATTTATCTCTTGTTATTCTGAATTGTCCATGTTATTATCCCTCTCTTGTCTAACTGAGCATTGGACCTACAAACCAAATATTTATACCGTTCTACAAGGATATTGTCATTTCTCAAGCTTAGTCATATGGAGATACGATGATCGAAAAAAATTTAGAGGGGATGAATAAACTCTTTTAAAAATTCACGCTAAACTTATACTTTATTCTGTGCTGATCTTTCAAGCTAATGATTTATATGGAAAAGACTTGATTACTCCATAAACACGAAAACAATAAATAAACAAGATAGAGATAAGAGTTTCTTTCTAGAAGTTCAAAGCAACATTTTATCGTCTTCTCTATTCCAAAATGGAAATATATCAACTAGAACTTTGATCTTGATTATATAATATAACAAAATCCACCTAGTCAGCTCACGGCGGATCTTAACTCCTAGTACCTCAATCACTAATAGAACAAAATATTTTAGCTTACAATAAAATTCCTCTCAGGTATAACTGATTTTCTATTCTAACCTGAGGTCTGATTTGATTAAGCACAACTGAATCAATATACTCAAAGTGTAAGTGCAACGACTGTTTTAAGTTCAGAAATCACATTGTAAAGCGTTGATCGATTTGAGGATTGCTAGAAGATTGCTCCCAAAAGATTGTTCAATTTTCTTTATCCTCTCTAAGCTTCTGGTATATATTGCTCTAGAATGCAACGATAATATACATGGACGGTACTCCCAACTGCTGAATCCTCGTACTTCATCCTTGAGCAATTAATATACATTTAATGTACTCTGCAAGTTTCACACTGATGCATTAAATGCTTCTTTTTTGCGCGTAAGACAATTTAGTTATTTTTGTTATTACCAAAATTTAAAGTATTTTATCTTAACAAGATAGAACACCTAAGTTACGAGGAAAAAAAAGGTCTTGATCCATTCATGAGTACAGTGATTCACTTAGCCATGTGAGACCATCAAACTTGGAATAAATCCATATATATACATATAAAACGATATTAAAGGCGATCCCCCCTTTGCCCAATGACTGTCTTTTACTAGCTTCATTGGGGGTGTTTTTGGTGGAATAGAGCAGAGGGAATGGCATAGGAGTAAATAGGATGCCGATGTGATATAATTAAAGAATCCTGATTTCTTTGATTAATTAGGTCATTGGATTAATATGTCGAGACTAGTACACCAAATGGCCTACTCACCACCACTAGATTGGTATCCGCACATTGCTATTGGCATATGCGCCACACTCACAAATAATATATTTTGGATTTTAGTTTATACTTCATGAAAAATCAATCAAGTATTATAATATATGCTAGTGATGATAGAGACGACATTTGTTTCTACTATATTTTGGAAGCATATATATGTTCCATGCCTTTATATTTGTAATGGGTTTTTTATCCAAGTATCATGGTTTTTTTATCCATGTATCACCAAATTTTGAAACTGACTACAATGATTCCATCATATATGCATGTTTGGTGTGGAATCATTTGGTAGTTTAGAACAAGAGAATTTTTAAACATTTTGTAATATTTAATTAAAACCGTTTTCTTTTCGAAGATCAAACATAGGGGAGGGGAGAAAGCCTAGCTCCTCTAGCCCGAAGCAGACATTTGTGGAGAATTGTAGCGATGGCGTTGGACTAAGTTGAATTGGTATTTTTTTTAGTGTTTCAGTTTGAATTGAACTCCGCCTTAACTAATTTGTGTTCTCAAGTATTTTCTGTTTGGTTCAATGCATCTTTATATATATTTATATATATATATTATTCTATGAAACATTTGAGTTGTGACATCTACCAAGATACGCGTGGCATGAGAGGTAATGAAACTGATGGGGATTTTATTTTAGAAATATGCAACACACTTTTTCATATTTTTATTTAGTTAGACACCAAACAACACAGAATTGAGAAGTTTCTACTTGCTGTCCATGTCAAAGTTGAAATACATGGCGTTAGGTGACGAAAACCCTTTTAGACAAAATTCCAAACTCGAAATAACTAAATATTACAACTAGTCACTTAATCTACACACACACACACACATGTATATATATGCTATAAAGTATTTGGTTTAACTTTATATATTAGTTTGGTGTTATAGCGTTGGATAAATCCAGGTAAAAACAAGATTTTTATTAAATTTAGGCGTTTTAAGGGATTCTTTGAAATGAGGTAATTTGAAATCCAACATAATTAATAAGAAAAAATAGTACTTGGGACATAAAAATACTTCTGAAATGGATTTATTCCAAAAACATTAATGAATTTATTATTATTTACTTGAATTCATGATCTCTAAATTCATTACTTCAAATGCAATCTTCAAGTATTTTTGGAATGAGATATTTGAAATTCATTTCTATTTAATTTTGTTGGATTTATTTAAGTTTACGCTTGGATTGAATCATTTCAAATCCTTTCGAGGTCAATTTTCATTATTTTTAAATTACTTAAACAAATGAATTACCCTAAATAAGAATCTTGCTTTCATATGATAGTTATAAGAATAGTAATAATAATAAAAATAATGGTAGATCAAAAATTATAACACTTCGTCGATATGCAAGGTTATTTCATTATATACGTGCCTGCACAAAAGTGCACACATTATATACATTAGTGTCTGGCTGTTAGACCATTGAGAACGAGATATTGCATCTTTAACTGTTGGTGCTGACTCATATCATTTACTTCAAATCTTATCCCAAAAGGTATATTTCTCATAATATTTCATGAATTCCTATATATTAATGTTTCCTAATAGTTGAACAATATAATTATTATTAATATTTTAATTTTATTTTAATAATAAATTATAATAATTTGGTATAAATTAAACGTAATTAAATATTAAAATAGATCAATAACTTCAATATATAAAATTTAATTGAACAATGTGGTTTTGGATAAGTTGGATCTAATTGATTTATTATTCTGTTAATTAATTAAATATGTTTAATCAATAGAAACATTAAATTCATTTAAATATTAATTTATGTACATTTAATAAAAAAGTTTAATTGAATTATTTATAAAATTTGATTTTTTATAATTATTTCATATAAATCTATTTTTTTCAATAATTATTGAGTATAGTAAAAAAGAGAAAAGAAAAGATAGAGATCTGACGTAGTGCAAAAAACTGCACCAAATTTGGTGCAAAATATTTGGTGTTGCACCAAATTTGGTGCAAAATATTTGGTGCTGCACCAAATTTGGTGAAATGGTGCAGAGGGTTGGACTTCATTTTTCAGCACTAAAATAGTGTAAAACACCATTTTGATGTTGGGTTGGAGATGGTTTTAGTGATTAGTCTTACCATCACGCGTTATCCCTACCACCGGTCATATCCACATTATATAATATTACCCGTTAAGCTCTGACATCACTCATTTATGACTCACTTAATCAATCAAATCAAGCGACAGAACGTCAGTAGTTTGACAGATGACAGCTTCCAAGGAGGTCATTAATCACAATACTACTCTTATATTAATAATGCACGCTAATTAACCCAAATAAAAATCAAAAAATTAAATTTGAGAAACATCTTCAAAACCACTACTTATATTAAATGGAACTTGGCATAGTAGTGAACTAGATATAAAAATTGCATTCCCTATCCGTAAGAAAAAATTAAAAGAACCCAAAAATCTCCATGCAAAGTTTGCACTCTTTCAACATCCCAAATTTGCTGTGGTATCCTGGGTTTTATATAAATCATAACTTGTTCCTTTAGCAAAATAAATAATAAATAAATTTCACTCTCTCAACATCTTATAATATCAATCACAAGCAAAAACCCTATAAATAGGGCAAATGAGAGTTTACTGGACCCTCCAATACCTGTTTGGAAGTGAATAAAATTATCGCACTGTTTAAATAGTTCGATTAATTTCTCAAGTTCCAAATTTGACAAATTAAATATATTATTTATTAATTGCTGGCCCATGCTTAATATATCATAGATCATTATTGTATTTGTTCCTCCAAATCTGAAATGGCGTGTTTGTTGCCACAGTCATTTCATCACACAGACTCAAATGAAAGGTGCTTTACTCTTCAATAACTGTGAAAGACACCGTTGAAAGAATTTCATTTGATCATACTTTATAATAATAAAAGAAATGTCAAAGTCAACTTGCTCATAAATATTATTGAGCGCATGATCCATATATTTAATATTATTTGGTAAGAGTCAAATACAACAGAAAATTATGGACATCCAGTCGAACAAATTAAGTATATTATTGAATCAAACTATAATATCCTAAATCAGAATCTTTGAATATGTTTTTTTTTTCCCAAATAAACCAGATTCACTAAATTAAAAAAACGCGTGTTATATTTTATTAGATCCGTAGCAATCAATGGCGGGTGTCATATGGTATGTTGTGTGTGTGTGTGTGTGTTTTGTAGATATAATGTATTTGTATATGTGTATGTATGATATTGTCCCTTATAAATTAGATTAATGTTGGTGATTATGGACCATTCATGCATCCTTTTGTGCCTGTCAACCATTCCACTTGGTGGTTCAGCCCATTTTAGAGACTGCTATTTGGGCCTTGTAGAATTGGCAGTGAGAAATAAATAAAATAATATTCGCACCTATCCAAATTCCAATTGCACCATTGGCTAACTTCTCAACGCGAAATGTGGCCTAACAGAAGATGCAGCACCCATCATACTTGAATATTTTTGAGTAAGTATATGTCCTAATATATGTTCGGTCTTTTGTTGGGCTTCTATTATAAGATTTAGGGATTTCTACAACTAGGAGTTTTTCAGAAGAATATGAAACAAAAGTACCTTATCAACCCGAGAGGTTATATGGCATCAATATTACCTTCGGCCGAATGTCTATTGAGTGTGAAAATTTCATTTTAAATCGAACTCCATTTGGCGCCAAGGATATTATAAGGCGTTATCGATATGAAAATCATATCATTGATGGTAAATGTTAATATAATACAAGCTTACAGGGTATACCCGGATCTCAAAAATGCCAATAAAGTATAACAGCTCAAAAATAAAACAACTCAAATGTACGAGTTAGCAATGCTTCAGTTAAAAATATCTATAAGCAAAAATCTGTATGTGCCGACAATTAGCGAGAACATCCGGGGAGTCATTTTCAAATAGAGACCGATTTCTTTGATTCCAAATCTGGTAAATAGCAGCAACAATAGAGATACATCTAAATCTGGATGTGTAGTTGTTGCCACGCATCTTTTTGCGATACATCCTAAGAAGAGCTGTCGAGCTTCGCACGCTGTATGTGATTCCCAGCTACTCCATGATCTTTACCCATACAGCTCTAGCAAACGTGCAGTTAAAGAAGATGTAGTGCCCCAAAATCCATATGACCACAAATTCTAATCCTTATATATTGAGGATCCATTTCTAATTTCAGATTTCAGCATTTTTTTATTGCCTAAGTAACTGATTTCTTATTTCTTAGATTTCATAAGGTACAGAGGCCCGATCAGTTGTCACCCGAAGGTAGCCAAGCTATTTTCAAACTTTACAAACAAAATGGTTTTGGATGGGAGAATGGTTAAATTTCAGATTTTGTGTAGTACATTTACAAATCAAAACAGTGACAGGGAATTTTAAGTAAAATTTTCTGAAGTACGCCTGGTTTACCATGCCTACTTGAGTGTTTTTCCCCTGTCACAAATCAGACTCCCATGCCTATGGTACATGGACTATAAGTTAATTTCTTTGCAAGAAAATATCCATTTTTTGGTATCAAAGAAAATAGGAAGCTCATCGTTGCGCTTGGGAAGACTCTCTGTTCGTGATCTGCTGTATCTCGTGATTCCTTCTTATTGAGGCAAGTAAATTTGATTCTTGCTACGCCATGAAAGCTTATGTATTGTTCTCGCTTCATTTCGTGATTCTTGCTTAAGCTATGTTAATATCAGCCTTTGCTCATGTTTTGGTTGATATTATAGCGTATGTTTAATGTTCGGGTTCACAGTGGTTTATGTTTGTAACTCAAATGTATTTTACGAAGTTGATGTTGATTTTAAAACGCTGAGCATTTCAGATTTTTCAACTCATAGAGATTATGATGTTCTTCTTTTCTCTGGTGAATGATAGCGTTCGAATTTGACTCCACGAAGTTGGAAGTGCTAGTCGAACCAGAACTAAGTCTGGTTTGATAGGTGAATTCTGATATTGTGGATGTTGTTCGTGACGTTATTGTATTTCATAATCATCAGCTGGTTTACTGTTCCTATTGTATTTCATAATCATCAGCTGGTTTACTGTTCCTATTGTATTTCATAGTCATCAGCTGGTTTACTGTTCCTATTGTATTTCATAATCATCAGCTGGTTTACTGTTCCTATTGTATTTCATAATCATCAGCTGGTTTACTGTTCCTTTGTATTTCATAATCAACAGCTGGTTTACTGTTCCTATTGTATTTCATAATCATCAGCTGGTTTACTGTTCCTATTGTATTTCATAACCAGCGACTGGTTACTGATGCTTGCGACTGGTTCCGCTCGCGACTGGTTCCGCTTGCTTGCGACTGGTTACCGTTGGTTGCGACTGGTTTCTCTTGCGACTGATTTCTTTCCCTTAAGTATTTCACTACCGATTTACATCCATCGGCTGGTTTTCTTTCATCTGCTGATCGCCCTTTACCCAACGACTAGTTGTTCTTGAACCAACGACTGGTTGCTCTACTGTTACTCCGTTGACCAAATTAATTGTGTTGACCACCGATATGTACCCATTGTTGGGGATCCGGATCCGCCCCCCGGTCAGGCAGCGGAAGAACAAAAATAGAACCGGGAGGCGATCAATACGAAAAACAAATCTACATCATACGACATTCATAGGATGTTTAGCGTGTTACCTCGCTGGCACTTGTGCCTGGCTCCAACCGGTGTTTCAAGAACCCGGCTTTTCTCGGTAGATTGTGGTAGATTCGCCAATCCGGTCCACGACCAGATCCGAGACTCCTTCGTCAGACTGCACTAGAAGTTCTGACGAGATCAGCACGATCGGATTCTCCTCGAAAAACTAGGCCGGAACAAATTCCGGCGAAGTTGGCGGCGGCGGCGGCGGCGAGAGAAGGGAGAGAGGCGGCGTGTGCTTAGGGTTAGGGTTGAGAGATTTTGTCAATTGTCAAGTTATGTATACATTAAGTCCAATAATCATCATTAAATAGACTTAAGGTAGATTTGGGCCGGTCCAACGGGCCCGGGTCCAAATGACGATATCTATCGCTGCGACTTCATCGTAGCTCCGATCGCCGATCAGATCGGATCGATCGACTCAGTTTCCAAAACTGAATGTAATGATGTGAAAAACAATTTTTCAGATCATCAAACCCCAAATAGCAAAATGACCGTTTTGCCCCTCAACAGAGTCAAATCCCGGTTTGACCCCTGTTGACTTTTAGGAAGTCGTACTTCCCGAAATCCGAGTGTAGTGTAACTAGGCAAACACATTTACCTAAAACACTTGTAGTACTCTGGCCAGAGATTTGCACACTATTATCAGATAGCATATATTAGATGTGTTTCATGATAGCCGTCATACCCACTATCACATCTAACATACGCTTTAGTGCAATCTAGGTCTTTACTCAACACAATTGTAAATCATTACACACATAATGAAAGTAAAGAATGCCATATAAAAGAATGCGAATATCATATATAAAGATCGTTTGTACAAGAGTCAATGAAAACCCACACGCCACAAGTTGGCTAGTTGGGCATCTACTCTAACACAGTTGCCCCTTCATATTGGGTGAGAATTTCACCATATTGAAACTGATATCAGTAGCCATTCGATCGAGTGCAATGAGACCTAAGTAGAGCTTCTGAGCCATAAGTCTAATGAAGACGATAACGCTGTAATTTGAATTTATTTCCAGAACAAGAGTTATGATGAATGATGTTCTATGACTTCTTTTAAAACTGTGGCGACTTATGTTTTACATCTGCATTTTGTGCTTGTTACTCTCAGTTTGCTTGCTGATCCCCTAGGCTCACTAGCTTTCTTGGTGCAGGTGAGTCGGCGCCGGAGCAGGTGGGAGGTGGAGTTTGAACCAGCAGCGACGTGTTAGTGTTTATCGAAGGTCTGCGTTTTCGCGATGTTCATTTTGTATTTAGCTATTTTTGTTGTCTTTGATCTTAGTCAAATCTGTATTGAGATCTGTTACAACAAAGATGAATTCAAGTAGAGTTCAGTAGTTGTAATATCGCGACTTCGCTTTTTGTACTTTGAAATTGAAATGAAGTCTGGTTTTATTTTTATGGCGCCAATGGTTGTACTTTGATATTTTTTTTATGAACAAGGCAATACAGCTTGTTCTATTTATTATTCAGCCCTTCTATTTTCCTTTTATTTCCTTTTTCCTTGATCTCGTGACTCCCATGGGGATTGGGGCGTCACAAACATGGTATCAGAGCATGGTCCAGAGATAAACACACACATTTCTTGCTGGAACAGATTTCATCGATCGCCTCTTCGGGGCAGTGAGTTTCTTTTATGTTTTAGAGCATGTATTTTTGATTCTTGCATGTTCTGATGTTCTTATGTGGTGGATTACGGGCTATAGATTAAGATGTCTGGCCGAGGAAGAGGGAGGAATATCCCAGTAGATGAATTCAGTCCTGATAGTAACGCTAGTATTGCCCAGCTTCTAAGGTTGCTGGTAGAACAGCAGGGTAGAGGCAATGGCCAATCCTCCAGCAGTAGAGGACCTAGCAACGATGACCCTCAAGAACGATTTCGAAGACAGAAGCCAAGGGAGTTTAGCGGCACAACAGATCCGTTTGTCGCCGAAAGCTGGATTAAATCAATGGAAGTGATATTTGAGTATCTCCAGACGTAGAAAGATCCAGATGTGCAATTTATATGTTGAGAGATGATGCGATGCTCTGGTGGGAAGGAGCAAAGCTTACCGTAGATGTAACAAACCTTCCCTGGGAAGAATTCAAGCGGGTGTTCTTTGAACAATATTTTACATAGGATAAGAGGTCTGAATTGAAAAGAGAGTTTTTGATGATCAAGCAAGGGGACATGGCTGTCCAGGAATATGTTCGAAAGTTCGAACGTGGATGTTATTTTGTACCATTGATTGGAGCTGATCCTAAGGAGAAATTACGACATTTTGTCGATGGATTGAAACCAGCGCTCAGGCATGATGTGAGACTAGTAGAACCAAAAGATTATCGAGGAGCGGTAGACAAGGCTCTAAGAGCTGATCAGGATTGGAAAGCGGTTGTGGAGGAGCGACAACTGAAGAGACAGGCTTTCCAACAGAAAGACCAGCGACCACCCAAGAAACCATACAAGAATCAGCAGAGGTCGCAGGAACAAAAGCCTCAGGAGCAGAAACCTTTGGTTGTGCAACCCATTAGTGCGATTTCAGCAGTTGGAAACAAGCCTCAGTGTCCCAAGTGCCAGAAAAACCACCCTGGTCCATGTAGAAAGGGACAGAATGTTTGTTATATATGTGGATTGCCAGGGCATGTTATTAAGGACTGTCCTAAATCAAAGCAGATGGTGATCAGCAGAGCTTATGTCATGACAACCGAGCAAGCCAATCCAGATTCCACAGTGGCTACGGGTAAGATTTTGATCACTGGAATTCCTTCTTTAGCTCTAATAGATTCAGGTGCGACGCATTTCTTTATAGCAGCAGACTTTGCTAAGAAATTACCTGTTAAACCCGACCAGTCGACTATGTGATTTTGTGTGACTGTGCCTCTGGGGAAGAGTTGATATCTCATGATTTGTTTTGCAATTTAGAACTTAGGCTTCAAGGACATTTAGTTACTGCTGATTTGATTGTTTTACCTATGCCTGAGTTTGATCTGATTTTAGGAATGGATTGGTTGACCAATTACGGAGTCGTGATAGATTTCAAGCTTAGAACCGTAGTGGTAAAACCTCCAAGCGGAAACTGGTTCACGTTCGAGGCTAGCCAGATGTGTAAAATCCCTCGAGTTATTCCAGGTCTTAAAGCCCGTAGTTGTTTGCAAAAAGGGGGAGTATGATTCTTGATAAGCTTATCATCTTTAGCAGTATCTAGCAAGCCCCAACTCTCAGATGTTGAAGTAGTGAGCGAATTCCCGGAGGTCTTCCCAGAAGACATTTATGGACTGCCACCTGATAGAGAATTGGAGTTTGCAATTGATTTAGTGCCAAGAGCAGCCCCCGTTTCTAGACCACCCTATCGTCTTGCTCCATCAGAGATGAGAGAATTAAAAGAGCAAATACAAGAGCTATTAGACAAGGGCTTTATTCGACCGAGTACTTCACCATGGGGAGCCCCTGTTTTGTTCGTCAAGAAGAAGGACGGGAGTCTTAGGCTGTGTATAGACTATAGAGAGTTGAATAAGTTGACAATTAAGAATAAATCATGGGGAGCCCCTGTTTTGTTCGTCAAGAAGAAGGACGGGAGTCTTAGGCTGTGTATAGACTATAGAGAGTTGAATAAGTTGACAATTAAGAATAAATACCCTTTGCCTAGAATTGAGGACCTGTTTGATTAGTTGAAGGGATCGATAGTTTTCTCTAAGATTGATTTGAGGTCTGGTTACCACCAATTGAAGATAAAACCAGCAGACATCTACAAAACAACTTTTAGAACTCGATATGGTCACTACGAATTTTTGGTGATGCCCTTCGGACTCACTAACGCTCCCTCAGCCTTTATGGACTTAATGAACAAAGTATTCCAACCTTTCTTAGATCGGTTTGTAGTTGTGTTTATTGACGATATTTTGGTGTATTCCAAGAGCAGAATAGAGCATGCAAACCACCTGAGAACAGTGCTTCAGATTTTGAAAGACAAGCAGCTGTTTGCCAAGTTTAGCAAGTGTGACTTTTGGTTGGAAAAGGTTTCTTTTCTCGGGCATATTATATCCAAAGATGGATTGGAAGTAGACCCATATAAGGTGGAAGCCGTTCGCGGTTGGCCAATACCAACTTCAGTTGCTGAGGTTAGGAGTTTTCTGGGCCTAGCTGGTTACTACAGACGTTTCATTAAGGGATTTTCGAAGATATCTGTTCCCTTAACCTCGCTGACTAGGAAGTTGAGCAAATTTGAATGGACCCCTGACTGCCAAACAAGCTTTGTATAATTGAAGCAGGCGTTGATTGAAGCTCCTGTGTTAAAAATGCCGTCCGATCAAGGGAAATTTGTCATCTATACAGATGCGTCGAAGTTGGGATTGGGAGCTGTTTTGATGCAAGATCGTAGAGTAATTTCCTACACTTCCCGGCAGTTGAAAAATCACGAAAGGAATTATCCCACTCATGATTTGGAGCTGGCAGCAGTTGTGTTCGCCTTAAAATTTTGGAGACATTATTTATGTGGGGAGAAATGTGAAATATTCACCGATCACAAAAGCCTGAAATACTTCTTCACCCAGAAGGAATTGAACATGAGGCAGAGGAGATGGCTGGAATTGGTGAAAGATTACGACTGCACGATCAGCTACCATCCAGGTAAAGCTAACGTGGTTGCTGATGCTTTAAGTAGAAAGTCTGTGGGACTAGCACAACTCATCGTCCACAAATCATTAGCAGCTGATATTGAGAAGTTTGGCTTAGAGCTGGTTCCCAGCGGCTGCAATTCAGTTGTAGCTGGTACCTCAGCGAGATCAAATGTGTTGGACCAAATTCGTGAGGGTCAGTTGAGAGATGAGCAACTGCAGAAGTGGGTTAAGCAAGACAGGGAAAGAGGCGGAAACCTCTATTTTTCGGACGATGGCATAATCAGATTTCAAGGAAGAATTTGGGTGCCACAAGTAGATACTTTGAGATCGGATTTAATGGAAGAAGCTCATGCAACCCCCTACTCTGTGCATCCGGGAAGTACTAAGATGTATAAGGATCTTCAGAAGTTGTACTGGTGGTCGGGTATGAAAGAGATGTCGCCAAATTTGTTTCTGAATGCTTAACGTGTCAATTGGTGAAAGCTGAACACCAGCGACCAGCAGGGATGTTGAAGCCGTTGCCTATTCCAGAGTGGAAGTGGGAATGTATTGCCATGGACTTCGTGACTGGTTTGCCTAGAACTGCCCAAGGTTATAATTCTATTTGGGTCATTGTAGATAGACTTATGAAATCTGCCCACTTTCTGCCGGTGAAGACAACCTACGATGTAAGCAGATATGCAGAGTTGTATGTGAAAGAGATCATCAGACTTCATGGTGTTCCTGTATCGATTGTATCTGATAGGGATTCCAAGTTCACGTCTGCATTTTGGAAAAGTTTGCATCGAGCTTTGGGAACCAAGTTGACATTTAGTACAACCTTTCATCCCCAAACCGATGGGCAATCAGAAAGAGTGATCCAGATTTTGGAGGATTTACTCAGAGCATGTATTATAGATTTCTCAGAAATTTGGGATTTGAAATTACCATTGGTGGAATTTGCGTACAACAACAGTTTTCAAGCTTCCATCCAGATGGCACCATACGAAGCTCTCTATGGACGCAAGTGTAGAACGCCTCTTTATTGGGATGAGATAGGAGAGCGAGATGGTCTAGGACCAGATTTGGTGGAGCAAACCGTGAATGTTGTGAGAAAAATTAAGGAAAGAATGAAAGCTGCTCAAAGCAGACAAAAGAGCTATGCTGACAATAGACGAAGGGAATTAAGTTTTGAAGTTGGTGATCACGTCTGTTTGAAAGTAGCTCCAATGAAGGGAGTGATGCATTTTGGAAAGAAGGGAAAATTGAGTCCCAGGTATATAGGTCCCTACGAGATACTGGACAGAGTAGGAACATTGGCCTATCGATTAGCACTGCCGCCGCATCTATCCTCAATGCATAATGTATTTCATGTATCAGCTTAAGAAAGTACGTTCCCCACGCATCGCACATATTGACTACTGAGCCAGTTCATTTAACGCCAGATGAGTCCCAGGTATATAGGTCCCTACGAGATACTGGACAGAGTAGGAACATTGCCTATCGATTAGCACTGCCGCCGCATCTATCCTCAATGCATAATGTATTTCATGTATCAGCTTAAGAAAGTACGTTCCCCACGCATCGCACATATTGACTACTGAGCCAGTTCATTTAACGCCAGATTTGAGCTACGAAGAGAGACCAGAGAAGATCCTCCTGAGAGAAATTAGAAAACTGAGGAACCGTAGCATCCCAATGGTTAAAGTTCAGTGGTCGAATCAAACCGAACGAGAAGCTACGTGGGAAACAGAAGCTGATATGCATAGTCGTTACCCAGATTTGTTCGGTAAGTAAATTTCGAGGACGAAATTTTTATAAGGTGGGTAGAGTTGTAGTGCCCCAAAATCCATAGGACCACAAATTCTAATCCTTATATATTGAGGATCCATTTCTAATTTCAGATTTCAGCATTTTTTTATTGCCTAAGTAACTGATTTCTTATTTATTAGATTTCATAAAATACAGAGGCCCGATCAGTTGTCACCCGAGCGTAGCCAAGCTATTTTCAAACTTTACAAAAAAAATGGTTTTGGATGGGAGAATGGTTAAATTTTAGATTTTGTGTAGTACATTTACAAATCAAAACAGTGACAGGGAATTTTAAGTAAAATTTTCTGAAGTACGCCTGGTTTACCATGCCTACTTGAGTGTTTTTCCCCTGTCACAAATCAGACTCCCATGCCTATGGTACATGGACTATAAGTTAATTCCTTTGCAAGAAAATATCCATTTTTTGGTATCAAAGAAAATAGGAAGCTCATCGTTGCGCTTGGGAAGACTCTCTGTTCGTGATCTGCTGTATCTCGTGATTCCTTCTTATTGAGGCAAGTAAATTTGATTCTTGCTACGCCATGAAAGCTTATGTATTGTTCTCGCTTCATTTCGTGATTCTTGCTTAAGCTATGTTAATATCAGCCTTTGCTCATGTTGGAGTGCAATAATTGCCCTGCTAGGTAGAGCGATCGAACAGTGGCGCTTGTGTTGCTATACGGTTTAAAAGATTGGAGTTGCACCGTTACCACCAGCTATAGCTTTTGGTAAAGCGGCAGGCGCTCGATCCTACAATTGGTATCAGAGCCAAGGTCACGGGTTCGATTTCCATTGATTGCAAGGAATGCAATTATTGGGAGTGGGATTGTTGGAGTGCAATAATTGCCCTGCTAGGTAGAGCGATCGAACAGTGGCGCTTGTGTTGCTATACGGTTTAAAAGATTGGAGTTGCACCGTTACCACCAGCTATAGCTTTTGGTAAAGCGGCAGGCGCTCGATCCTACAGCTCATGTTTTGGTTGATATTATAGCGTATGTTTAATGTTCGGGTTCACAGTGGTTTATGTTTGTAACTCAAATGTATTTTACGAAGTTGATGTTGATTTTAAAACGCTGAGCATTTCAGATTTTTCACCTCATAGAGATTATGATGTTCTTCTTTTCTCTGGTGAATGATAGCGTTCGAATTTGACTCCACGAAGTTGGAAGTGCTAGTCGAACCAGAACTAAGTCTGGTTTGATAGGTGAATTCTGATATTGTGGATGTTGTTCGTGACGTTATTGTATTTCATAATCATCAGCTGGTTTACTGTTCCTATTGTATTTCATAATCATCAGCTGGTTTACTGTTCCTATTGTATTTCATAATCATCAGCTGGTTTACTGTTTCTATTATTTCATAATCATCAGCTGGTTTACTGTTCCTATTGTATTTCATAATCATCAGCTGGTTTACTGTTCCTATTGTATTTCATAATCATCAGCTGGTTTACTGTTCCTATTGTATTTCATAATCATCAGCTGGTTTACTGTTCCTATGGTATTTCATAATCATCAGCTGGTTTACTGTTCCTATGGTATTTCATAATCATCAGCTGGTTTACTGTTCCTATGGTATTTCATAATCATCAGCTGGTTTACTGTTCCTATGGTATTTCATAATCATCAGCTGGTTTACTGTGTACCCATCGACTGATCTACTGTTCACATTGACTGGTTTTCTTGCCAACAACTGATTACTTATATCTCAGCTGGATGCTCAGTGAAAATGATTTTTGAAGGAAGTATGAGTTTTAAAATGAAGTGAACCCCGATGTTAAGATTTGAGTTCGTTCAGTATGTTTTTGAAGGAAGAAAGTTTCAATTTAAGGATTTATGGCTTAGATAACAGACGGTTCTTATGGGAAGGGTGAGCAGCAGACGAGAGGGTCAGTTGCCCCTTCATATTGGGTGAGAATTTCACCATATTGAAACTGATATCAGTAGCCATTCGATCAAGTGCAATGGGACCTAAGTAGAGCTTCTGAGCCATAAGTCTAATGAAGACGATAACGCTGGAATTTGAATTTATTTCCAGAACAAGAGTTATGATGAATGATGTTCTATGACTTCTTTTAAAACTGTGGCGACTTATGTTTTACATCTGCATTTTGTGCTTGTTACTCTTAGTTTGCTTGCTGATCCCCTAGGCTCACTAGCTTTCTTGGTACAGGTGAGTCGGCGCCGGAGCAGGTGGGAGGTGGAGTTTGAACCAGTAGCGACGTGTTAGTGTTTATCGAAGGCCTGCGTTTCCGCGATGTTCATTTTGTATTTAGCTATTTTTGTTGTCTTTGATCTTAGTCAAATCTGTATTGAGATCTGTTACAACAAAGATGAATTCAAGTAGAGTTCAGTAGTTGTAATATCGCGACTTCGCTTTTTGTACTTTGAAATTGAAATGAAGTCTGGTTTTATTTTTATGGCGCCAATGGTTGTACTTTGATATTTTTTTTTATGAACAAGGCAATACAGCTTGTTCTATTTATTATTCAGCCCTTCTATTTTCCTTTTATTTCCTTTTTCCTTGATCTCGTGACTCCCATGGGGATTGGGGCGTCACAGAAGATATGATCAAACAACTCAGCACCTGCATAACAAAGCCTACAAGTCTTGTCCAGAATATATGGCTGCCTGTCCAATGTCATGAGTGAGTTTCTTATGCGCAAACAGCCATAGAGTGAATCTGTGTTTCGGCAGCAAGCATGGTTTCCAAATCAGGGGTTTCCATGGCCAAATCCCAGCACCAAGATTGAAGAACCCGTAAGCTTTATCGCATCCAGAATTTCCAATACCAAACCATTGATGAAAAAGAGAGATAATCAATTCTTTAGAGCCAGCCTTCAATAATAACTCATCCCTAATGGTGAGGATATTCTTGAATAGAGTTGAATCATCTTTGCGTGAAAACCACAACCAAAGATCATCACCATACTTACTCGTAATCCATTTTACCCAAAGAGTGTCTTTTTTAGCATGTATATTCCAAAGGGTTTTGCAAAGCAGTGTCTTGTTCCAACTTCTTAAATCTTTAAGCCCCATCCCCCAATCTTCCTTTGTTTTACAAAGAGTAGACCAAGCAATAGGAGGGCGTCCGCTATTACACATAAATTTACGGCACATCGTATAGGATGTGATACGCCTACAAGTGCCACCTCAAGATCGGAGCAGGTCTCACGGTGCTCGAGGCCCGAACAGGTGTCAATATCCTCGACCTAAACCTTGAGTACCGGAGCATGCTCCAGTATTATTGAATTAATTCATTTCCACTGGTGCTCCAATGCAATAAATACGCCACTGAAAGCAGTACGTTTTGAATTAGTCCCTTGTGGGGAGTAGTCATGGGTAATCTAATGCTCGCATTAAACGACTTGCCCTTCTATAAAAATAAAGGTACACCTCACTTTATACGCACTTACAAAATCACAAGCTTTTAGTCTTTGAATATTTTCTTGCTCTCTCATCTCTTGATCACCCGTCTAACTTAAGCATCGGAGGACTTTATCGGAAACACTTCCGACACCCTCTAACTTGTTTCTGTGATTTCATGTCATCCGACGTAGCCTATTCTCATTCCATTGTTTGGCCATACCCCAAGCTATGATTTCTCGAGGTCCTGACGTGGTGTAGCTCGTGTTGGTCTCAGATGGGATACCTCGAGATAAAAATTTTAAATTAGAGAATAAAAATGTACATGAAAAACGCCTAAAAATTATTAGGATAAAATCCACGGGCAAGATGAAAAATACCATATAATATTTTGAAAATTACACAATCTCACTGTGTTTCCAAAGAGACACATACTCTCTTGATACAGGAAAGCCCTATCTCATAAATATTTTTAAACACAATACAATACATATATTTTTATATTTAAATATATATAAATATAATGAAATAAGGAAGAATTGTGGGATTTTGGGATAAATTAAATTGATGCAACACGAACCTATTTATAGGGAATTTTTGTAATAGGAAATAATATTCTCTGTAAATTAGCTGTACGGTCTTGTATAACAAGAATATATTAGTTTTCATATTTTGTGCTAGTTTAGGTGGTAGAGATTTTATTTCACATTTACGTGCTAAATTAGTTGCTATTTCATAGGATTGTAATACAGTATATATGTGTGGTTTTCTCGGTGAATAAAGAACACAGAAGTTTTCTCTTCCAGACTTTTGCATCCTCTGCTAAATATTTTCTCATGGTATCAGAGCCAAAAGCGGGAATATGAGCAGTGAAAAAAGGGAGGGCAGTGACGTCTCAACCAAATTGACGATGTCACCATACTTCCTTTCGACCAATGATAATCCAGGAAACATCATCACACAGGTTCAATTGAAAGGAGAAAACTATGAGGAATGGGAACGAGCGATTCGAGCAGCGCTTCGAGCCAAGAAAAAGTATGGATTCATTGATGGTTCTGTGAAGGAGCCCTCGGAAGATTCTTCAGAGCAAGAAGATTGGTGGACTGTTAACTCCATGGTGGTATCATGGATACTGAACACAATAGAGCCGACGTTGCGATCGACCATCACTTTCATGGAAATCGCAAAGGATCTTTGGGATGACATTAAGGAACGGTTCTCTGCGGGGAATGGACCATGCATCCATCAGCTGAAAAAAGAATTGGTGGAGTGCAAACAACAAGGGATGACCATAGTAAATTACTTGGAAAATTGAAGATGATCTGGGAAGAATTGGGGAACTATGAGAAGAACCCGGTTTGAAAGTGTGGAAGCTGCAAATGCAATATTAGTGCAGAATTGGACAAGAAACGCGAAGAAGAAAGGTTGCATCAATTCTTTATGGGATTAGATGATTCGATTTATGGAACAGTGCGTTCCAACATTTTGAGTACCGAGCCATTACCGAATTTGAATCGAGCATATGCTATGATGATTCAAGAAGAGAGGGTCCGTAATATAACTCGTGGAAAGGAACAACGGAGTGAGCACATGGCTTTTGCTGTCCAAACAGGATCGACTTCAAAGGGACGAACTGATAGTAGAGATACGTCTATGGTATGCCCAAACTGCAACAAGCCCGGACACAATGCTGAGTCATGTTTTAAGCTGATTGGCTACCCAGATTGATGGGGTGATAGACCAAAAGGCAGCGGGCATGGTTCAGGACGAGGACAAGGAGGATCGAGACAATCTATTGGCTCAGGTGGAAAAGGACGTGGTGGACCAATTCGGGCCAATGCAGCAATTGTGACGTCACAGGAAATCAAGACAACTGAAACAGACAAAGGAGGACTGAGCGGACTGAGTAGTGAGCAATGGAACACGCTGCTTGATTTGTTGATTACTCCAAAGGATGGTAATCAAGGAAGATTGAATGGTACGTATAACACCATGGAATGGATAATTGATACTGGAGCTTCTAATCATATGGCAGGAAGACTTGAATTAATGAGCAATATAAGAAAAAGTGCTCACCCTGTCCATATTGGTTTGCCGGATGGGAAGGAAGCCATGGCAGAAAGGGAAGGAACAGTGATATTAGATAAATATATAAAATTGAACGATGTCCTATATGTTCCTAACTTGAAGTGTAACTTGATTTCTGTGTCCCAACTTGTTGAAGAGACGAATTGCACAGTTATAGTCACTAACAAATTTTGTGTAATACAGGACCACAATTCGAGGATGCTAATTGGTGCGGGTGAGAAACGCGAAGGACTCTATTACTTCAAGGGAATTGAAGGTGTGAAGCGTGCTAAGGCTCTGAAGACGGTGCGAAAGATGGTTTTGAGATTTGGCATCAAAGGTTGGGCCATCCCTCTAGTAAGGTTGTTAGTTTACTACCATTTGTTGGTGACAGTGGTGATAATTGTGCTAGTTGTGAAGTTTGTCTTCGAGCAAAGCAGAGTAGAGAAGAGTTTATGTCTAGTAATAATAAGGCGTGCAATATTTTTGAAATGATTCATTGTGATTTATGGGGACCTTATAAAACTTCAAATTTCTGTGGTGCACATTATTTTTTGACAATAGTTGATGATTACTCAAGAAGTGTGTGGGTTTATCTTTTGCAACATAAATCTGAAGTAAGAAAAACTCTTCGCAATTTCTTCGCATTGATACAAAGATAATTTCATGGCAAGGTAAAAACAGTGCGTAGTGACAACGGAACTGAGTTCACTTTTTTGAATGATTACTTTTTGGAGAATGGCATAATACATCAAAATTCTTGTGTTGGAACTCCTCAACAAAATGGGAGAGTGGAACGCAAACACCGACACATACTTAATGTGGCACGTGCACTTCGTTTTCAGGAAATTTTACCTATTGAATTTTGGGGAGAATGTGTGTTGACCGCTGCATATCTAATTAATAGAACTCCATTTATCTTGTTGAAAGGCAAAACACCTTATGAACTTATGTATGGTCAAGCACCTTCTTATGAAAATATTAGAGTATTTGGATGCTTGGATTATGCTCTTAACCAACGACGTGAAGGGGATAAATTTGCCAGTCGAAGTCGCAAATGTGTGTTTGTTGGATATCCTTTTGGAAAGAAAGGATGGAGCATGTATGATATGGATACAGGTGAATTATTTGTCTCAAGAGATGTAGTTTTTGTGGAAAATCAGTTCGCTTATATACAGAAAACTACAGATGAAAAAGGGCAGACTAGCAGCAACACAATTGAGGATTGTTCAGTTGAAGACGACTCGGAATGCTATATGATGCCTGAACAAAAGAAAAGCAATGAGAACGATAACCAGAATCACGACATGATTGAGTCCCGTAGAGATACACATGATCAAGATATGACTGTAGAAAGGGGGGGTTGTGTGATCGAAGTTGAACAAGATCCGCAACCCGAAATATTGCTTGGTCATGGACAGAGGGAGAAACGTGCATCTGTTTTGTTACAAGACTTTGTCTTACACACCGTGAAAGTAATGAGTCCTTATACAAACTCACTCAGCCATCAGCACCCCTCAGGTAGTCCTTATCCTATTACACAATATGTGAATTGTGATAAATTCTCTGTGCATCACCGTGCTTTCTTAGCAGCCATCACTACAGGTGTTGAACCAAAGTCCTTTATTGAAGCTGTAAAAGATGAACGTTGGAGAGATGCGATGAAGAAAGAAATACAAGCTTTGGAAGATAATGGCACGTGGATTGTAAAGCCACTACCACCCGAAAAGAAAGCAATAGGATGTAAATGGGTGTGAGGATTGAGAATTTGGATTAGTGATTAATTGAATTGATTTGGGATTAATCGCGATTGTTTGAGGAATTTGCGAAAGGATTGAAGTTTCTGCTGAATTCGAAAGCTGTATCGTTGGTTTAAGAATGAGAAATATCGATTTTTGGTGAAGTCAACGCTGGTCAAAGTTACTGTAGCTCCTGCTGGTGGAATTGGAATCAGCAGATATGGTGACATCAGCGTGACGCGTGAAGATCTGCTGATTTTGGGTGCGTATTGTAGTTGCTGCTGGTAGACATTGTTAACAAATTTTGGTAATACAGGACCACAATTCGAGGATGCTAATTGGTGCGGGTGAGAAACGCGAAGGACTCTATTACTTCAAGGGAATTGAAGGTGTGAAGCGTGCTAAGGCTCTGAAGACGGTGCGAAAGATGGTTTTGAGATTTGGCATCAAAGGTTGGGCCATCCCTCTAGTAAGGTTGTTAGTTTACTACCATTTGTTGGTGACAGTGGTGATAATTGTGCTAGTTGTGAAGTTTGTCTTCGAGCAAAGCAGAGTAGAGAAGAGTTTATGTCTAGTAATAATAAGGCGTGCAGTATTTTTGAAATGATTCATTGTGATTTATGGGGACCTTATAAAACTTCAACTTTCTGTGGTGCACATTATTTTTTGACAATAGTTGATGATTACTCAAGAAGTGTGTGGGTTTATCTTTTGCAACATAAATCTGAAGTAAGAAAAACTCTTCGCAATTTCTTCGCATTGATACAAAGATAATTTCATGGCAAGGTAAAAACAGTGCGTAGTGACAACGGAACTGAGTTCACTTTTTTGAATGATTACTTTTTGGAGAATGGCATAATACATCAAAATTCTTGTGTTGGAACTCCTCAACAAAATGGGAGAGTGGAACGCAAACACCGACACATACTTAATGTGGCACGTGCACTTCGTTTTCAGGAAATTTTACCTATTGAATTTTGGGGAGAATGTGTGTTGACCGCTGCATATCTAATTAATAGAACTCCATTTATCTTGTTGAAAGGCAAAACACCTTATGAACTTATGTATGGTCAAGCACCTTCTTATGAAAATATTAGAGTATTTGGATGCTTGGATTATGCTCTTAACCAACGACGTGAAGGGGATAAATTTGCCAGTCGAAGTCGCAAATGTGTGTTTGTTGGATATCCTTTTGGAAAGAAAGGATGGAGCATGTATGATATGGATACAGGTGAATTATTTGTCTCAAGAGATGTAGTTTTTGTGGAAAATCAGTTCGCTTATATACAGAAAACTACAGATGAAAAAGGGCAGACTAGCAGCAACACAATTGAGGATTGTTCAGTTGAAGACGACTCGGAATGCTATATGATGCCTGAACAAAAGAAAAGCAATGAGAACGATAACCAGAATCACGACATGATTGAGTCCCGTAGAGATACACATGATCAAGATATGACTGTAGAAAGGGGGGGTTGTGTGATCGAAGTTGAACAAGATCCGCAACCCGAAATATTGCTTGGTCATGGACAGAGGGAGAAACGTGCATCTGTTTTGTTACAAGACTTTGTCTTACACACCGTGAAAGTAATGAGTCCTTATACAAACTCACTCAGCCATCAGCACCCCTCAGGTAGTCCTTATCCTATTACACAATATGTGAATTGTGATAAATTCTCTGTGCATCACCGTGCTTTCTTAGCAGCCATCACTACAGGTGTTGAACCAAAGTCCTTTATTGAAGCTGTAAAAGATGAACGTTGGAGAGATGCGATGAAGAAAGAAATACAAGCTTTGGAAGATAATGGCACGACATCACATCACTAGGCAGATAGGTGGAATGGAGTTAGTCTTAGCCTGTTTTCAGCGGACGAACCCACCGACGTTGGCCGGTACTTGGCGCTAGGGGATCCTGAGGCTCCAGTGCATCAGACGACCGCACGTGCTTCCCAGCCAGCTCAGGAGGTGTCGCAGTCGTACCAATCTCCCCAGGGGTCACAGCCGTCTAGTCGCCAGCAGTTTAGACCCAGAGGGAAGCAGTTCAAGAAGAAGGGCCATTCGAGTTCTTCTGGTTCTGTGAGCTCTGGTTCTGGCAGTTGTTCGGGTAGCGGTTCTGGGCTCAGGCGGTGTTGCAGTCGTATCAGTCTCCGCAAGGATCACAGCAGTCGAGTCGCCAGCAGTTTAGACCTAGAGGGAGGCAGTTCAAGAAGAAGGGCCATTCGAGTTCTTCTGGTTCTGTGAGCTCTGGTTCTGGCAGTTGTTCGGGTAGCGGTTCTGGAGGCGGATTCTGTAGTCAGTGCGGAGGGAGGCATGAGACTTCGCAGTGTCGAGGAGTCCGAGGACTCTGCCACCTTTGTGGTCAGCCGGGACACTTCGCTTGAGCGTGTCCTTCGATTGGAGGGCGGTCTACTGGTCAGTCGCAGCAGGGTTCCGCTGGTGGTTCCTCTCAGCGACAGCAGCCTTTTTCTCAGTCCCAGCGACCTAGTTTTCAGCCTCGTGAGCAGTCGCGTTTTGGAGGACCTTCCCGACCCCCGTTTCAGATTCCCCAGCAGGCGCAGGCGAATGCCTTGACAGGAGATCAGGCTGAGGAGACTCCGGGCATGGTGATTAGAGGTACATTCTCTATTTATGATTATCCTGCGAGATTTTTGTTTGACACTGGTGCATCACACTCTTTCATATCTGAGATGTTTGTGTTTGAGCGTGGGTTGAGTTCTTCCCCACTGTGTTATGTTGTTTCCGTGTCTACTCCTGCTGATGTGAACTTGTGGTCCCGAGAGGTAGTAGTAGATTGCCTGCTTAGGTTTGGTGAGTATGTTTTGGTGACCAATTTGATTGTGTTGGGGATTAGAGATTTTGACTGTATTTTGGGAATGGACGTGTTATCTAGCTATAAGGCTACCGTTGACTGTTTCCATGGTGTGGTGAGATTTCGCCCTGATACGGGTGAGAGGTGGGATTTCTACGGCACGGATTCGAGGTCGAAGATTCCCCTAGTATCCGCTATGGAGATGTTTAGCCTGCTATCGCTAGGTAATGCAGGATTTTTCGTTGACTGTTTCCATGGTGTGGTGAGATTTCGCCCTGATACGGGTGAGAGGTGGGATTTCTACGGCACGGATTCGAGGTCGAAGATTCCCCTAGTATCCGCTATGGAGATGTTTAGCCTGCTATCGCTAGGTAATGCAGGATTCAGTTGGCGAGAGACAACTTTCTACACCAGAATTTGTTCAGCATATGAAGGATCAAATCGATTTGATCCGGAGTAGAATGAAGGCTGCCCAAGACCGTTTCTCGAGTTATGCGAACCGTAGACGTCGACCGCTAGAGTTTGAGGTAGGCGATCGTGTGTTTCTCAAGATTTCTCCTTTCAAGAGCGTGATGAGATTTCGATTCAAAGGCAAATTGGCTCCCAGATTCGTTGGTCCCTTTGAGATTATCGAGCGGATTGGACAATTGGCTTATAGATTGAGGCTGCCCGAGGAGTTAGCCGCGATGCATGACGTGTTTCATGTGTCAATGTTGAGAAAATATGAGCCGGATCCGTCCCACGTTTTGAGAACTGACGAAGTTGAGCTGGATTCTGCCTTGAATTATGTTGAATATCCGGTACAGATCTTGGATAGGAAGGAGAAACAGCTGAGAAACAAGATTATTCCGTTGGTGATGGTCCAATGGAGCAAGCATGGCCGGGAAGAAGCAACCTGGGAAGTCGAAGAGAGGATGAGGCAGGAATGGCCTCACCTGTTTGAGCACTGAACTTGCATAATTTCCAGGTAAAATCTTTGATTTTTGCTTCGAATTTTGGTGCTGATTTTTATGTTTGATGTGTTCTTCCCTGTGTCTGCCTTTGATTTCGAGGACGAAATCTCTTAAGTTGGGGAGAATGTGAGGATTGAGAATTTGGATTAGTGATTAATTGAATTGATTTGGGATTAATCGCGATTATTTGAGGAATTTGCGAAAGGATTGAAGTTTCTGCTGAATTCTAAAGCTGTATCGTTGGTTTAAGAATGAGAAATATCGATTTTTGGGAAGTCAACGCTGGTCAAAGTTACTGTAGCTCCTGCTGGTGGAATTGGAATCAGCAGATATGGTGACATCAGCGTGACGCGTGAAGATCTGCTGATTTTGGGTGCGTATTGTAGTTGCTGCTGGTAGACATTGCGCGTAGCGTGAGGTTGAACGAGGAAGTGACACGTGTTAGTCAACATTTTGGAGTGTTGACTATTGATTCAGCATATGGCTATTGGAATCAGCAGATATGATGACGTAGGCGTGACGTAATACTTGCTGCTGGTAGTATTTGCGTTAGGTTGGTTGCTGCTGATCAGCAGGCGCGCTTGTGGGAGAGCGTTGAAGCGGCGTCGTTTGAATAAGTGGAAACGCTGCGTTTTGGAGCTTTGTGTTTGAAGATCAGCTGTTAGCAGACTTGCTTACGTATGTAAAATGGCGTCGTTTGGATTAGTAGATGCGTCGTCGTTTTGTGTTATTTCTCACAACCAGCAGATAGATTGTATTAGAGAGAGAGCTGTCAGCAGCTCTTGGTTGTTTTGCTTGCGAAAGCTGTTGTCAGCTGGTGCTTGCTACGGCGTCGTTTTGTTTAGTTGGGGCGGTGTCGTTTTGAAGTTTTCGTGCGATTGATTGTTTAATCGTTGCTGCTGAATTTTACGAAAAGAAAAGAGAAGATTGCTGCTGATAGACTCCTGCTGTTTTATTCGATAGATCTTGGTGAATCAGCAGGATAGATTTGAAGAGGTATTTATAGAAGTGTTGATCGACACTTAGAAATATTTTGAACCAGCCATATCTTATCTCTTCTTCTCCAACCCTCGTTGATCTACTGTTCACCGTCACTTTCTATCGCGATTTGCCGTTGATTCCGACCTCCGTTTTTCGAGTTCTTGGTAGCGTTGGAAACCTCTTGAGAAGACCTTTCTTTTCCTATCAATTTTGGAGGCTGTAAAGCTTGCTGTGTTTTTGAAATGATTCATTGTGAATTATGGGGACCTTATAAAACTCCAACTTTTTGTGGTGCACATTATTTTTTGACAATAGTTGATGATTACTCAAGAAGTGTGTGGGTTTATCTTTAGCAACATAAATCTGAATTAAGACAAACTCTTCGAAATTTTTTTGCATTAATACAAAGACAATTTCATGGTAAGGTAAAAATAGTGCGTAGTGATAATGGAACTGAGTTCACTAGTTTGAATGATTACTTTGTGGAGAATGGCATAATACATCCAACTTCCTGTGTTGGAACTCCTCAACAAAATTGGGAGAGTGGAACGAAAACACCGACACATACTTATGTGGCACATGCACTTCGTTTTCAGGCAAACTTACCTATTAAAGTTTCGGGAGAATGTGTGTTGACAGCTGCATATCTAATTAATAGAACTCCATCTATGTTGTTGAAAGGCGAAACACCTTATGAACTTTTGTATGGTCAAGCTTACTCTTATGAAAATATTCGAGTATTTGGATGCTTAGCTTATGCTCTTAACCAATGACGAGAAGGAGATAAATTTGCTAGTCGAAGCCGCAAATGTGTGTTTGTTGGATATCCTTTTGGAAAGAAAGGACGGAGCATGTATGATGTGGAAACAGGTGAATTGTTTGTTTCAAGAGATGTAGTCTTTGTGGAAAATCAGTTCCCTTATATACATAAAACCAAAGATGAAAAATGGTAGACTGGAAGCAACAAAGTTGAGGATTGTTTAGTTGAAGAATAGTTGGAATGCTAATTGATGCCTGAACAAAATAAAAGTAATGAGAATGATAAGCAGAATCAAGATATGATTGAGTCCCACAACAATATACATGATAAGATATGATTGTAGAAAGGGGGGGGTGGTATGACCAAAGTTGAACAAGATCAGCAACCCGAAATATTAACTTGGCCGTGGATACAGGGAGAAACGTGGATCTATTCTGTTGGGAGACTTTGTCTTCCACACCGTGAAAGTAATGAGTCCTTCTGCAAACTCACTCAGTCATCAGCATCCCTCAGGTAGTCCTTATCCTATTACACAATATGTGAATTGTGATAAATTCTCTGTGCATCACCGTGCTTTCTTAGCAGCCATCACTACAGGTGTTGAACCTAAGTCCTTCGCTAAAGCTGTAAAAGATGAACGTTGGAGAGATGCGATGAAGAAAGATATACAAGCTTTGGAAGATAATGGCACGTGGATTGTAAAGCCACTACCACCTGAAAAGAAAGCAATAGGATGTAAATGGGTGTTTCGGATCAAGTATAATGCAGATGGATCGATTGAACGCTACAAGGCCCGACTGGTCATTCTTGGCAATAAGCAGATTGAAGGAATCGACTACAATGAGACGTTTGCCCCTGTGGCAAAAATGGTTACAGTTCGAACCTTTCTTGCAGTGGCTGCAGCTAAAAATTGGGAACTTCATCAGATGGATGTGCATAATGCATTTTTGCATGGAGATTTGGAAGAAGAGGTATACATGCGCATGCCCCCTGGTTTTTTTCACTCATAAACCAGGAATGGTGTGTCATTTGCAGAAGTCTTTATATGGGCTACGACAAGCTCCTCGTTGTTGGTTTGCAAAATTGGCCTCTGCTTTAAAGGAGTATGACTTCAGACAATCCTATTCCGATTACTCTCTTTTCACTTTGCGACGGGGACAAGTGCAAATCAATGTCCTTTTCTATGTTGATGACATTATTGTGTCCGGCAATAATCATACGGCTATTAAAATATTTAAGCAGTATTTGAGTAACTGCTTTCATATGAAGGATCTGGGAGTGTTGAAGTATTTCTGGGTATTGAAGTCGGCTCGTAGCTCCGAAGGAATTTATTTGTGTCAACGCAAATATGCATTGGATATTGTTTCGGAAGTTGGTTTGCTCGGTGCTCGACCGGTTTGTTTCCCAATGGAACAACATCATAATCTGGCCACGACAAACGGTGCTTTTCTACATGATCCGGAGAGTTATCGACGTCTGGTGGGTCGCCTTATTTATCTTTCGGTTACTCGACCTGAATTATCATATTGTGTGCATGTCTTGGCTCAGTTTATGCAACAACCTCGAAAAGAACATTGGGAGGCAGCCTTGAGGGTGGTTCGTTACTTAAAAGAGAATCCAGGCCAAGGAATTTTGCTGAGATCAAACAGTAATCTGCTTCTTTCTGCATGGTGTGACTCTGATTGGGCAAGTTGTCCTTTAACTCGGCGCTCTTTGACTGGTTGGTTTATTCAATTAGGTAGACCTCCAATTTCTTGGAATACCAAAAAGCAACACACTGTTTCTCGATCATCAGCCGAAGCCAAATATCGATCTATGGCTATGACTACTTGTGAATTAAAGTGGTTGCAAGGACTATTATTAGCTCTCGATGTCAATCATTCGGCTCCTACACGACTTCACTATGATAGTCAAGCAGCTCTGCACATTGCCACCAACCCGGTGTTCCATGAACGCACCAAACATATTGAGATCGATTGTCACTTTGTTCGTGATGTGGACCAGAATGATATTATTCGGCCAATATACGTTCCCTCAACTGGCTGACATTTTTACTAAAGCATTGGGCGGTCGTCAATTTGAACATCTTCTTTGCAAGTTGGGCATTCAAGACCTTCACGCTCCAACTTGAGGGGGGGTAATAGGAAATAATATTCTCTGTAAATTAGCTGTACGGTCTTGTATAACAAGAATATATTAGTTTCCATATTTTGTGCTAGTTTAGGTGGTAGAGATTTTCTTTCACATTTACGTGCTAAATTAGTTGATATTTCATAGGATTGTAATACAGTATATATGTGTGGCTTTCTCGGTGAATAAAGAACACAGAAGTTTTCTCTTCCAGACTTTTGCATCCTCTGCTAAATATTTTCTCAATTTGTAAGTCCGAACAAAATGTTGCGAACCCATTTTGATTTGCAAATGCGTCAATTTAATGACAGCCCCACATGGTTGATAAGTTGTCGACATTTCTCCCACTTGGAGATTTGATTGAGAATCAAGTATATCTCCACACATCCTTTCAATTACCCTGCTGTTTATGTTTCTGCTAGGCCACATGAGAATTTACTGTTGGCGCAGCGGCGGATCCGGATCCCGCTCCCGGGACACAGCGGAAGAATTAACAATTTGGAGCCCGGGAACGGTCAATACACCTATATAATAATTAAAAACATTCATAGAATGTTTAGAATATACCTTGCTGGCGTCTAGGCGCCTGACTTCGACCAATTTCACGGGAAAATTGGCACTCAACGGTTGAACAGCTACGGCCTCCTAATCCGGTCCACGACCGGAATCTCAATTTCTTCGTTGGTTTGCACTAGAAAACCAAAGAAAGTTTCTCGGACGGAATCTCCTCGCCGGGGCGTCGGCAGCGAGGGAGGAGAGGAAGAGAGAAAATATTTGCTTTATAGATTTTTCATGGGCTCAAACCAATTAATGGGCCTGGGTCGGGCCCAGGCCCAGGTGTACATTGGTTTCAAGTCCATCACTGTGGCTTCATCATAATCACGATCGACGATCATATTGGACCGATCTATACAGTTTACAAAACTGAGCATTATGATGTGAAAACAATTTTTCGGACCACCTAATCCAAAATAACAGTTAGGCCCCTATAAGCTTTAAGGATAGTCAAACTAGTCTAAACTTAAGGATATTGCATTTCCACCCTATTTAATTTAAGGAAGTCACACTTCCATCCTTCCTCCTACTACACTCAACAAATTAAGCTTAATTTCCGTACGGGAATTGAGAAACCAGTACTTGTATGACCCTCAATGGTTCAGGGATACAGCTAGCCGTGGGCTCACAACATTTGTGACTCTGAAACCATATTTTCGGACTAACCCATCGGATCATGGTAAAGCGTCTAGCAACATCGCCCCATGATCCCCTAGGTATCATTGATAGTGCCTGCAAGAACCAGTCGATCATGGTTAGCGTACAGTACGGTCCTTTCAACCCAAATATCCCGATCAGATCAACGACCATTGGTAAATCGAGAGTCGCTAGAGATCCAATAACCATGCATACATCTTGGAGATCAAATAGTGACATCGCATGTGTTACTAGGTAAACCCATTTACCCAAAACACATCTAGTACTATGGCCAGAGATTTATCACACTATTATCTCCTCAGATAGCATAGGATATCCACGCACAAGGGCGAGCGGTGAATCCTCGACAACGAAGCATCGACTCCTACATACATCAGGACCTCACCCAACCTCGCCATCTGATGACCCCAATTGAGTCGATAAACGGGTCAAAGTGAGGCACCTATCATGTAGAGTCTCAATGATGTTTCGAGTAATGAGGGCTAATCTGGCATTTCACCACTAATCTGGCACCACTAATCTTCTCTTTGAGCATACCATTTCACCACTAATCTGGCACGATACTGCTCCACTTGGTTATTTCTATCACGCTTGATCTTATAGATCCATCTATCACCGACAGCTTTCCTCTCTCGTGATAGGATAATAAGATTCCAAGTTTTATTCCTGTCTAAAGCCTCCAATCCATAAGAAACTCTGAGCTTTGAGTGGCCTCTTGGAAACTCGACGGCTCAGCATCCTCTGTTAGAAAATACAATATTGCTTTTAGTGATATAATCCGAAATCCAACCTGGTGGTCCTCTCTCTCGAGTTGACTGCCTCACTTTGGAAACTTCTGACTCAACTGGTTCTTATTCCTCGTGCTCTGATATTGCTTCACAAGAAATTTGATCTTCGTCCGTATTATTTTCCACCTGAATTGTAGCAGTTTCTGATTGTGCACCTTTGTCTCCCTTTACTTTATCTTCCTCGAAGATAACATCCCTGCTGATGATAAGCTTATGTACAGTATGATCTCACAAGCGAAACCCCTTTACTCCATCATCATAGCCCAAGAAGATACACTTTTTGGATTTAGAATCCAACTTTGATCTTTCTTGTTTGTTGTACAACACGTACACATGAATTCCAAATTTATGCACCCAAGAATAATCTGCTGGCTTTCCAGTCCATAACTCCATTGGAGTTTTCAAATCAATCGCTACTGACAGAGATCGATTGATAACATAACAATCGGTTTTTACTACTTCTGCCCAGAATGACTTGGCTAAACCTACATTCTTCAGCATAGATCTTGTTCTATCCAACAAGATCATATTCATCCGCTCTATCACTCCATTTTGTGGAGGTGTATAAGCCATCGTGAATTGTCTTTTGATGCCCTCATATTGGAAAAATGCATCAAACTCATCATTGGTGTATTCTCCTCCATTTTCAGTCCTTAAACACTTGATTTTCTTTTCAGAATTAAGTTCAAACCACGCTTTGAATACTTTGAAGACTTCAAAAATGTCTGATTTATTCTTTATTGAATACACCCAACATATCCTAGAGAAGATATCGTCAATGAACCAGACAAAGTATCCCACTCCTTCTAGGAATACATCCGATGCTTGCCAAACATCTGAATGAACAGCTCCAAGGTGCTTTTACTTTTGACCGTAGAAGTGCCAAACTTCAATATATATTGTTTCTGGTAACAAAATGTTCAAAAAAGGGCAAGGTAACTTTTGTAAGCGCTGGTAACAATTCCGTTCAGAGGAATTTTCAATCCCCGTTTTGACATATGCCCAAACTTTTTATACCACAACACCGATAATTCTTCTCCTAACCACTTGATGTAGCAACTAGTTCCGCTTCTTTGTGTGTTTGCCCCAACAGAATATACAGATTTTCCGCAACCTTTTCCGTCTTCATCACCACAAGCGCCTTTCACGATTTTCATGATCCCACTCTCGATATGAGTCTTACACCCAACATCATGGACAACAGATTCTTTGTCAGGTTCTTCACATATTGTACCTCCTATATGGTGCGAATAGTGACATCAAACATTTTGATTTGATGGTGCCAACCCCAACGATTTCCAAATGCATGATCATTTCCCATGAATATGGACCCTCTTGAGACTGGTTCATATTGGTCGAACCATTCTCTCCGAGATATCATGTGCCAAGTCGCTCCTAAGTCCATAATCTATGCGTCACAAAACTTATGTCTGTCTTCCGCAAAATTTGTTTTCTTCGCTGAATAATATTTTAGTACCGCCTGAAGTACTCGTCACATTTCATTGAAAACTTTTCTCAATACACCTCGTACACTCTTTCTTGAAGTGCCATTTACCGCCAAATTTATAGCAATATATATTTTTCTTCTTACTTCGTGACTTTGATCTACAATTCCTATAACTTCGACTGAAGTCACGTTCTGTTGATCGTCCTCTTATCATCGGCAAGTCCTCGACTTGCTTTGAAATATCAACCTATTTTCTTTATTCTTGCGTCGACTTACTTCGCTAAGAACCGCATTTAAAATATCATTGAAGTTTAAAACATCCGTAAGGATATTGTTGGCTATGTTGATGATAAGTTGATCGTATGAATCCGATAGACTCTGAAGTAGAAGCTCCGCACGTTCTTTTTCCTCTATTATATGCCCCATTGAGGTGAGTTGGGCAAATAGAGTAGTCAGTGTTTTGATATGATCGGTCATCGATGAGAATTCCACAATCCTCTTTAGGAAAATCTTGTTGTGAAGTATCCCAAAAATTTTTTGCCAATTTTATTTCAGCGGTATTTGACAAAACTCTATCTGTTACTGCCAAGTGTATATTGAAAATAGTAGCATCATTCATCTCATTCCACTTTTCACCATCCGTGATGTCCCTCGATCTATCTTCAATCAAGTAACGTTCTTTCGTTAAAATTGCTTGAATCTTCAATTTCCACAGCACAAAATTGCTGTCATTGAATTTTTCTATCTCATGCTTTGTCATCATTATGCCAACAATAAATATCCTGCCTTAAAAAAAAAATTCCAAAATCTTTTCTGATGTGGAAGTTCAGTCACAGCTGCAACAAGAGAATATACCAAGAAATTTAAGAAAATTTTCACCAGGCTCTGATACCACTTGTTGGTCCAAGGTGGGGCACCTCGAGATATAAATATTAAATTGATATTTAAAAATGGAGACCGAAATTTTTACGTGGAAAACCTCTAAAATTATTAGGTTAAAAACCACGGGTAAGATGAAAAATATCACTATAATATTTTGAGAACTACAACATCTCACTATGTTTCCAAAGAGACACACACTCTCTTGATACAGGAGAATCTTAACTCAAAAAAATTATAAAACACAATACAATAGATATATTTATATATTTAAATATATATATAATGAAAAAAGGAAGAAATGTGGGATTTTGGGATGAATGAAATTGATGCAACACGAACCTATTTATAGTGAAGATTTGCAAGTCTGAACAAAATGTTTCGTACCCATTTTGATTTGCAAATGCATCAATTTAATGACAAGCCCCCAAATGGTTGATACGTTGCCAATAACTCGTCGATCGAGAAAAAATTCGGTTATATCATATATGTCATTCACCAATTGGGTCAAGTTCTACACAAGATTAGAGAGCTAACGACCATTATGCAATCAAGATATTTATTATTCATACATCACACATTTCGTAAAAGCCAAAAGGTTATGACATCAACTAAATAATCACAATTATATATATATATAGATATTGTTATGAAATTATTGAGCAATAATTAGTTGGTGGTTGGATGTCTAAAATTAAATAAAGTGGTTGTAACTTTTTATATTTTATTCATTATTTTTGCATATAAATAAGCTTGAAATTTAATAATTAGTTGGTGGTTGGATGTCTAAAATTAAATAAAGTGGTTGTAACTTTTTATTATTTTATTCATTATTTTTGCCTATAAATAGGTTTGAAATTTCATTTGTAAAACTACAAAAAAGATATACAAATCTTCTCCCTATATATGGCTTCCCCCAAATATGGCCGTTAGATTAATTCCAATTCCTTTCTGCGCTTTTTAAGGCTAATTTGTCTTCTTCCCAAATTGGTGCAATCATCCTTTGTACATTGTACTATTTCCCAGAATAGTACTAATCTTGTCCCCTTGATTTAAGGCATTTGTACGACTCAATTTCAGCCACAGATTCTTTCCCTTTTAAATGGTTGATAGCGTCCTGGCAGCTGAATTGCTTGTAACAGTTGAAAGCTTGCAACAGCTGAGTACTTCTCGTATTTATCTTCTCTACTGCTTCGCTTCTATTCTTCATCAGCTTCTATTCTTCATCAGATTTCTCCTGTTGATCCATTTACTAATTCTGCTTATGTATCAACTACTGATTCTGCTGATGTATCATTGCTGATTCTGCTTGTTGTAACGTTGCTGATTCTGCTTGTTGTAATAGTTCCAACAGCTTCTGTAATAGTTCCAATAGCTTCTGTAATAGTTCCAACAACTTTTGTAATAGTTCCAACAGCTTCTTCAACAGATATGCTGATGTCACGGTTGCTCATTTAGCTTCTTCATCAGCAACCTCAACTATTGTTCTTCACGTTCACTTCGAAGCAGGCTTTTCGTCAGATTTCTTTGGCGTTTCTTCAACAGATATTTCTTCAACCGACTTCTCCTCTTTCGCATACACGATTTGAATAGTTCTCTTTCAGATTCGTACTGTTCATATCTCTTCCATATTCTTTTCTTCATCGGACTTCTCTTATTTTCATACGTCTGCCAGACTAATCAATTTCTCTTTTCTTATTTTCGAAGTTCTTAATACTTCTGACAGATCTCTCTTTTCTTCTTACATAATTTCTGCACACTTCGTAAATCAATTAGAATCACAATAACAGGTTTTGTGTAATTCAAAACACAGATCTGGATATGTTATCCAGATCGATCAGAATTTGTTGAGTTTTAATGATATATATTCCCATGGGTATGATACCCAGTCAATGACTGAAGGAAACAAGAAATATATGTGTCTTACCACATATAAATCAAGAAGTAAATATGTAGTTGAAAAACTATCAATGCTCCCTACTGGATTGCATTATATGCATATAAGACCAATCGAATCGAACATGGTAGTTCAAAATTCACCAATATTAACTACTTGGCATGATCGATTGGGACATCCTGGTTCAATAAAGATGCGAAAAATTATAAAAAGTACACATGGCCATCCGCTGAAAGACCAGAAGATATTTCAAGATAATAAGTTTCAATGTAAAGCATGTTCTAAAACTAAACTATTATAAGGCCATCACCAGCCAAGATAAAAACTGAATCATCAATGTTTCTTGAACGTATTCAGGGTATGTGGACCAAAACTATTATAAGGCCATCACCAGCCAAGATAAAAACTGAATCATCAATGTTTCTTGAACGTATTCAGGGTATGTGGACCAGACCAATTCATCCACCATGTGGACCATTTCGATACTTTATGGTATTGATAGATGCCTCCAGCAGATGGTCACATGTATGTTTATTATCAACTCGAAATGTGGCATTTGCAAGATTATTGTCCAAATAATAAAATTACGAGCTCAATTTCCTGATTATACAATCAAGAATATCAGACTCAATAATGCTGGTGAATTTACTTCAAAAACTTTCAATGATTATGTTGAGCATCCTGTTGCTCATGTACATACATAAAATGGTTTTAGCTGAATCATTGATTAAACGTCTACAACTGATTGCTAGACCAATGATTATGAAAACAAAACTCTCTATTTATATATGGGGACATGCAATTTTTACATGCTGCTGCATTAATTCGAGACCAAGTGCGTATCATAAATACTCATCATTGCAGCTTGCATTTGGTAAAGAACCAGATATTTCTCATCTCAGAATTTTTGGATGCACGATATATGTACCTATTGCACCGCCTCAACGAACAAAATGGGACCTCAAAGAAAGATGGGAATTTATGTTAGTTATAACAGTCCCTCAATGATTCGATATCTTGAACCTCAGACAGGCGACATGTTCACCGCATGTTTTGCTGATTGTCATTTTGATGAGAATACCTTCCCAATGTTAGGGGGAGAAAAGAAACATATCGAAAAAGAGATTACATGGTATGTACCATCATTGTTATATTTGGATCCTAGAAATAAACAATGTGATGAAGAAGTACAACAAATTGTGCATTTGCAACGAATAGCAAATCAAATGCCAGATGCATTTGTAGACACAAAAGGAGTAACTAAATCACATATACATGCTATAAATGCTCCTGCTCGAATTGAAATTCCGAAGAAACAAATTGAGAACAAAGATGTTCATGATGTCATAACACGCCTGAAGCGTGGAAGGCCAATCGGTTCCAAGGATAAAAATCCTCGAAAAAGAAAAAGCATAGAGAAACACGATGATCATAAAATCGTGAATGATGTTCCAACAGAAACACATGATGATGAAAATGTTCTGTTGAAACCACAAAATGATGAGAATCATGAAACCTCTATCAATTATATTAATACTGGAGAAATATGGAACCGAAATGATATGAAAGACATTGATGATATATTTTCTTACAATGTGGCATTTGACATCATAAATGAGAATGAAGATCATGAGCCAAAATCTTTTGGTGAATGTAAAAATCGGCAGGACTGGATAAAATGGAAAGACACCATCCAGGTGGAATTAGATTCATTAAATAAACGTAATGTTTTTGGACCTATAGTCCTTACACCTGAAGGTGTAAAACCTGTTGGATACAAATGGGTTTTCGTTCGAAAACGAAATGAGAAAAACGAAATAGTGAGATATAAAGCTCGACTTGTTGCACAAGGTTTTTCTCAAAGGCCTGGAATTGATTACGAAGAAACGTATTCTCCGGTTATGGATGCAATTACGTTTCGATTTTTAATTAGTTTGGCGGTGTCTGAAAATTTTGAAATGCGTCTTATGGATGTTGTTACGGCTTACTTATATGGATCGATTGATAGTGATATATATATGAAAATCCCTGAAGGATTTAAGATGCCTGAAGCACAAAGTTCAAAACCCAAAAAATGTTATTCTGTAAAATTACAAAGATCATTATATGGGTTGAAACAATCCGGTCGAATGTGGTATAATCGATTGAGTGAGCACTTGATGAAAAAGGGATATGTAAACAATCCAATATGCCCTTGTGTTTTCATTAAGAAAACAACATCTGGAT